>JAMRMS010000003.1:1800000-1950222 GCA_030463185.1 Cladosporium sp. BF-F | reverse complement strand
AACCCTAACCCTAACCCTAACCCTAACCCTAACCCTAACCCTAACCCTAACCCTAACCCTAACCCTAACCCTAACCCTAACCCTAACCCTAACCTACTAACCCTAACCCTAACCCTAACGTCCTTAAAGACCAGATTCTTCTCCAACTACCTAGCCTTTTGGACGATGTGGGCGCCGGTATCGCCGCAAGTCATAACATCTTGGCGTAACTTAGCAGCTCTAGAGCAACAATAGCAGACTAACGTTACTACCTCCTGCAGGTTAGCTATGATCTTTCCGCTCTTATCAGGTTAGCTGTGGATGGCATATACAACGACTAGTTCTTCGGAAATGCGATAACGGAGGATAGGTACCGGAAACGTCTACGAGCGGTTATTCAAAACACCTTAACCGACTTTAAAGAGACGATACGAGAAGAAGGTCACGCTCGCATTATTATTAAGACTCCTGAGGAAGAGGTCCTTGAATCTAATGGGATCTCCAGATCAGACTACCTCAAAGAAGTTATATAATTAATGCAGAGAAGCAGGGGCTACGAATTGCCTGGTACATTCAATCCCCTCATCATTGGGGAGCTCTTTGCGGAATAATGCAAGCCGTAGAAAAGGCATATCATAAAGGCGAAAGAAGATATGATTAAGGCGACGTATAACGCGGTAACTGCTATTGTTGATCACAGTACTGTGTCCGATACCACCAATAGCATACTCAGAATTCTGAATAGAGGAATTGATGCTCTGCGGCTTAACCTCGATGAAAAGGTGTCGCAAATCCTCGACCTATTCTGTACTGTGCACCCTATTACCTACAATCACTATCTGATCGATTCTGTCTAAAAGATACAGTCAGAACAACGCTACAAAAGTTTCGAACTAGCTTTGAAAGATCAACTCAATACTAATAACTTGGACCAAGCCACACAGCTATATTTCCGGCCAAGTCAGTTGCTGGATGTCCTGGATCGAAGCGTAGAAACCGACATAGAGCGTTATATAAGCGATTCCGCTGTAGATTACATGCAAGCGTATTACAAAGTATGTTATTCACGTCCAAAATGAGCATGATAAACTGACGAATCGAAGGTCGCATTAAAGAGAGTCGTCGACGACTTCAGCACACTTGCTGTTGAAAAGTGCCTCGTGGGGAGACTACTGTTTCTATTCAGGCCGGAAGTGATTCACGAGATGTCGGAAGAAGAAATCTCACAGCTTGTATTAGAGACTGAAGACACCACAAATCAGCGTGATAAATGTATGGAGCATTGAGCCTGATCTTCTCGACGCCGCGCCGCACCATGCCATCTCTATCCAGACAGCGCGTGTGAACGGCACGATCTGCCATCTGAGCAGCACTACTCAAACACCCATGGCTTTGTATATAGCTGCCAGAGCCGCCTCGTGCTTCCTTTGTTCTGCCTTCTTTCTCCCAGGCTGAGTTCGCACTCTCAATCCCTCGATCCTCTTCCACAGTCGCTTGGCTAAGGCACTGACCGGACACTCACACTCGCTACAATGGCTCCCAACATCGCCGCACCCAAGACCGATGTCGTGGCCGACGTGCAGGCCGCGGCCCCGGTCTTCGAGAAGGTCAACTGGAAGAAGTCAGCCAACATGAGGAAGCTGTACTTCTACGCTGCCGTCTTGTGTATTGCTTCGGCTACCACTGGTTACGATGGGTGCGTGCATCGATTATAAGAGCAATCCACAAACGATCAAGCCCGCTAACAATTCATGACAGCTCCATGTTGAACGCCATGCAGTTCTTCCCCTCTTGGCAGAGCTACATGGACAACCCTGGCGGAGACACTCTCGGTCGTCTCAGCGCCATGTACTCGATCGGTTCCATCGTCTCCCTGCCCGTCGTCCCCTACATTTCTGACCACTTCGGTCGTCGCATGCCCATCATCATTGGCTGCAGCATCATGGTCGCCGCCGCCTCCATCCAAACCGCCGCCGTCAACATCCAGATGTTCGAGGGAGCCCGTTTCTTCATGGGTTTCGGAAATTCTCTTGCCCAGCTGTCCGCTCCCCTGCTCCTCACTGAAATCTGCCACCCTCAGCACCGTGCTCGTGTCACTGCTGTCTACAACTGTCTCTGGAACGTCGGCGCGCTCATCTGCTCCTGGATCTCCTTCGGCACGCAGTACATCGACAACGACTGGTCCTGGAGAGTCCCGACTCTCATCCAGGCTTTCCCCTCCGTAATTCAGCTCATGTTCATCTACTGGATCCCCGAGTCGCCCCGTTGGTTGCTTTCCAAGGAGAGGTCCGAGGAGGCCCTGAACATGCTTGGAAAATACCACGCTGACGGCAACGTCGACGACCCTCTCGTCCAGTTCGAGTTTGAGGAAATCAAGGAGACCATCCGTCTCGAGTTCCAGGCCAAGAAGACCTCCTCTTTCTCGGACTTCATCAAGACCAAGGGCAACAGGTACAGGCTCATGCTCATCATCTCCCTCGGTCTCTTCTCGCAATGGTCCGGCAACGCTCTCTTCTCCTACTACGCCAACAAGGTCTACGAGGCAGCTGGTGTCGCCGGCTCTAAGGCTGGTCTCGGTCTCGACGGAGGCAACAAGATCCTCTCCCTCATCGTCTCCATCTCCTGCGCCGTTCTCTGCGACCGCATCGGTCGCCGTCCCCTCTTCCTCGCCGCCACCGGCGGTATGCTCCTCTGCCTCATGTCCGCCACCATCGCCGGCGCGCAGTACAGCAAGACTGAAAACACCGGCACCGGCATCGCCGTCATCGTCTTCTTCTGGTTCCACGGCGTCTGCTACGCTTTCGCCTGGTCGGGTCTCCTCGTCGCGTACACCGTCGAGGTCTTGCCCTTCAAGTTGCGCGCCAAGGGCATGATGATCATGAACGTCGCCGTCAACGTCGCCCTCGTCATCAACAACTACGTAAACCCCATCCCCATCGACGGTGCCTGGAAGGGTAGCGAGTGGAAGCTCTACTGCTGCTACACCGTCTGGATCGCCATCGAGCTCATCTTCGTTTACTTCTTCTACGTTGAGACTAAGTATGTTGCTTCCTACCCACTTTACACTCAACTTGACAAAAACAATCCCACTAACATCACACTTTTCTCACAGGGGCCCCACTCTGGAGGAAATCGCCCGCATCTTCGACGGCGACAACGCAGAGGTCGGCCTCGCGCACGTCAAGGACCACCCGGAGCTTTCCAACGACCGCGGCTTCGACGAGAAGCGCCACTCTTCTGTCGATGGCGTGCACCACGAGACTATCTCGCAGAAGGTGTAGAGCTTTGCTTTTGTCGTCGTCGTCGTCGCGTTGTTGATGTTTTTCTGTTTTGAAAATTGGATATTGTGTTTCTAATTGCTGCTGAGGAGGTGGGAGAATGGTGGGAAGGAGGGAAGGTGTGAGGCGAATGTTATGTATGTACGTATGTACGTATGTATGTATGTATGTATGTATGTATGTATGTATGTATGTGCATACGCCTTTCACGCATTCTGAAGTAGTAGGATGAAGTCATCAAGATACTCTTACGTTCGCTGCTCCACTACATATGCTCTGCTCGCTTTCGAGTTCTGTGTCTGTTGCGCGTTGGCGTTGCTTTTCCTGCCTGTCACGACTGCGTTTCTCCCCTCTCGCTGCAAATCCGCTTCCATAATGATAATCTAGCTCCAATGACTACCGGATCTGGACTGCTAACTTTCGCTGCCACATCGGCGGCAGCTGTTCGTTGCGAAAATTCCGCCGCCGCGCGTGATCCTGCGACGCATCGATTGACTGGATCTTTTTAATGTTCGTCTTATTTGTCTGCTTCAGGAGGGAAGTTTTTGTGGCTGTGGTGTTCCTGCGTTGGGCGAAGGATGCAGTATGGGTGAGCTATGTTTGTCTACTTCTCTCCATTCGTGCTTTGCAACGACCGCAAGGCGTCGCTGCGGTAGCGTTCGCCTACCTACTGCTTGCTTCTCTCGTTGATGGGATCGAAGAGGCTGTGCTGCTTTCTTCGTGTGTCATCATACTAGATGTAAGGCGTCGCTGTGGGAGCGTTGCTTCCTACTTCTCGCTGTAAGTTTGTGCTACTTTCTATGTGTATCGGACTACATGTAAGGCATTGCCGTGGAAGCTTTGTCTACTGCTTCGAGCTATTGTCGAGGTTGACTAGTGTATACTGCTCTCTCTTCGTACAGGATGCTGACTATAGAGCTATCGCCGCGGGAGTGTCGCTTACTGCTCCTCGCTATGGTAGAGCTCGAGGAGTTTATTGAGGCCTACGTAGTACGGCGAGCAGGAGCGCAAGCTGCCCGGTATTGATGGCAAGGAAGAACATGCAGAGGGATAACTTGTATGAATTTTCGAAGCGATCTCTGCGTCCACGAGGAGCCGGACTCCCGCCTCTTTTGCTATCGCTAATAGCGACGAGTTTCAGGTCCAGTGGACCAAGCGGAGATCTGTCAAACCAAAAAGGCCCTCGCTCGTGCTCGTGCCCTCTCGGGCAATTACTACTCGGCCGTTTCTTGCCGTCGCAAGAGAGCAACCCCTCTACTTTTCCTGAGGCGGCGATAAAAGTATGATCAATGCCTCTTTCGATTCACAATCTTGCTTCTAGGACGATAGTAGCTCTCATGCGAGAGTAAGCTCTGTCTGTCGGAATCGCGCCTGCCACTCGCTATCCCAGTCATGAAGGAAGCGTCGCGCGTATCCCACCCGGCGCCATTGTGATGGAACGCCCTCGTGCTGCTTGAGCAAGAGACCGTGGATGACGGTACCGAATCTGTGTACCTCAAACGGCACACTGCGCCTTATTAAAAGAAAGAGGGCAGGTTCGTTGGTCTTTGGGATAAGGTCCGGATGATCGGGGTACGCGAGGTTCACTTCTTCGTCGCCCACTCCGTCCACGTGCCACTTACATGCTGCAGTTGGCACGCTCGTCTCGAACTCTTCCCAATGCACAGCTACGACCAGGCCCCGAAGGTGGATTGTAGCCTTCTCAACCGGGCCAAAGGGCAAAGCTCTGGAAAGTGGTATGGCTTTCGAAGCCAAGACGTCAACATCTGGCTCGCGAAACTCTATGACCTTGTCCTCGCGTAGATCCAGATCT
This sequence comes from Cladosporium sp. BF-F, assembly GCA_030463185.1. Taxonomy (NCBI): domain Eukaryota; kingdom Fungi; phylum Ascomycota; class Dothideomycetes; order Cladosporiales; family Cladosporiaceae; genus Cladosporium; species Cladosporium sp. BF-F. The sequence goes on along the minus strand of JAMRMS010000003.1, from coordinate 1,945,152 downwards.
GCGTATAGAGCGCCTTGCACCGCGCCCCACGAGAATGACGGGACATCGGGCGTGCGTTGCGCGTTCGTCTTCAGAACCTCGACTTTCCACAGAAGACTTTCGGCGATGAAGTTACTCCACAGCCCGGCGCAGTATCCTCCAAGCCAGCTATCGTAGCGATCGGAGTATGTCTTCGCGACCGCTCCAATGGCTGTCAGCTTGTCTCCGGCATTGGTAAGCTGCCGCTCACAGTAGTTGTCGACTGTGGCTAACCATCTGTCGTTGAGTTGTGCTGCGCTGATGTAGTCGGGAGGTAATTCTAACACGAAATAGTCATCTCCACTCTGTTCTGTGCGTCGTCGAAACAGAGTGGGGAGATTGTCGGACCTTAGGCGCTCCACACAGTAGACCCAGGTATTCGGATCGGTCACAGGCTTACTCTTGTCATAGTTCTTGCTCTGTAGCGAAGAAGTATAGCCCGTATCATTGAGATATAGGTGCAACGCTGCATCTCTACCAAATTCCACGTAATTCTGTACTTTTAGTAACTGCGAACGAAGATGCGCAGGAGGGTCAAGCATCCCTTCTCTGGAGATCTCTTCATCCGTGAGCACGGTCGCACTGGGAATTTCGCAGAAGGGGCGTATTGACTTCTGATCATGGAAACGGCGCAGACCTTGACGGTGCATGGGATCGTACATCACGTTGCCATCGTGGCATTCGACGTTTTTATGCTTGCATTGCATGATCAGACCCCCACCAGAGGGAAACCTCACCAAATGGCCCGAAAGTAGGTCTTCCTGCAAGACCCATGCACGCTTTGCTGTAGCCTCCTCGCTTTCTGTATACCACTTGCAAAAGGGTTGATCATCATGGTTGAACGGAAGCAGAAGCATGTCCGAGGGACGTTCTGCGCCCTGCAGCCAGAAAGGCAACACTAGCAGGTACCCGACGTCCTCAACGTCCATACGCGAGCCTAAGCCGAGCTTCAGCTGACCTTCAGCGTCGACCATGATTGTGATGAGGGAAGCCAGGGTATGTAATCTTCGCGGGCCCAAGAACCCTTCATCCACGTCATTCGATCCGCAGCATTGGATCGTGACCGAAGCATTCGCGTAGTAAAGATCCATTTTCGACAGCTCGGCAGTCAGATCGTCAGGTTCATCCTGCATGATGCACAGCGCATCGATCCATAGATTCGAGATGCCAAGCCCGTTAGCTACAGCTGCGGCTTCCAGAAAACCTTTGGGAAAGTCACTGGGCTCGGCGGTGCCGTTTAGCGATCTTCTTGCGAGCTGAGCGAAGTCTGACTGCGTGCGATAAGATCCCCAACGATATGAGAGACAGGCGTACTCGCCAGTCTCACCTGCATCTGCCTCGCGCAGACGAGGTCGATCTGGATCGGCGATGTCGAGGACTCGCCGGGGAAGAATTTCAGTCTTTTTCGTCGTCGCACTGTCGCCTTGACGGGTGCATATGGACAAGAATTGGGATGCGAGGCTTTGGTTGAATCCAGACTCGCCATGGATTGTCAAGCTCGGGCTAAAAAACCCACTCCACTGAGCTGGGCGCGGTGCCGGACGGGTATTCGCAGATTCGGGTGCTTTCATGCAAAAGACGTTCAAGTCGAAGCGCGACTCGAAGCGCGACCCGAAGGCGAAGCCCTCCTCCTCCTCCTCCTCCTCCTGATGCTCTGCCCTCCCAAAGTGTTCAATACAGGCGACTTCAATTTTCGTACACGACGCCGGTATCAATTTATTAGCAGTCGGGAACGAAAGCCTCCACGCGAATTTTGTAAATTTCTCGCGGTCAGCATCGCGGCTCAGGCCAGTGCGGCGGTTAAGTAGACTGCACCAGACGCAGGATTTCGCCTGTTCGAAGAATTGCTCGGCGCGTACGCTGTAGGTGATAGTCCGAGTTTTGCGATCAGGTACGGAGGTCATCGCGTTCCAAACGCCCTCACCCGTGTCCGACAGTGAAGTCCAGTAACTGTTCCAGCCTTCTGCTCCCCATGGCTCGACCCAGCAAGCCTCACAGAGATGTCCGGAAATTGTGGCCATGACGGGTTGGAACGCCCGCGACACGATGCCTGCTCTGATTGATCCCTGCTTCGTTTCGCCGGTCGGAGTGAGTGTGATGACAATCCCCGTGAGACAAGCGATGTCTACGAGAATTGTGTTCGGCGACTGGTTCCTACTTCCTGATATTTTAGTCGTTCGTTGAAATGTCCTCAGCCGCCTCAACACCACTAACTGGTGTCCTGGTCGGCCAATGACAGATCGCTCTGCGTCATTGTGCATCGGCTGTGCATCTGGAGAAAGATTGCGTGTTGGTGCACGCATGCTACATGTTCAAACCAGATCCTGAGCAGCGATGTTGAGACATAGCATCACGGCTTGGCTTGTAGTATATGTCAGCGGATTTGAAAAGGTAGAGCAATCTGACTTCAAGAAGGTACCGTGCGCTTGCTCTTGCAAGAAAGCGATTATCGACTACAGTCGTGACGAATGTCGCATAGGAGCCAACAAGGTCCTGATATTACAATGCAAGTCGTAAGTCACAAGATACGAGTGTGTGCATGGCACAAATATATACATGTACGTCCTTGTCCTGTTGTACGCTTCAATGTTCCCAGATGTGGTGATGACGTGCATCGGCGAACCGGATCAGCGACCGCGTGGCCGTACGCCACACGCCTCTACAGTAGAACTTTCTCTACCAAGTGCCCAAGATCATCGAAACTCACATAGCCCAACTCATATGTCTATGTCTTTTGTCACTTGTCACTGAAGATACATAGCAAGATAAGATGCCCACCTCCCTGCTGAACGTGCTCTCAATAGATCTGATCCTCCGTCAGACGTCTCCGTATCTATCAACATCAGCGCTATTATCGTTAGCAGAAACGAATAAATCATATCATAGTCTGATCTACAACAATGCCGAGGCATGGCACCATCTAGACCTAAGTAGGGTCAAGTCTGCCATAATCGACACCTCGCCCATCGACGCCGGCGGAATCTCATGGCGAGCAGAGCGCATGGACGAATCGACTTTCGGAACTACCTTGTTGCTCGTTTAGAGAAGGCCGTAGCTCGTGCTTCCTTCCTCTCTGTCTTCTCGGACGACTAGGATCCTACGCATCGGTTGAGGGTCTATCGCACCTATCTCGCACCCATGTTCGAATATGGTGCTCCTCTGGTGGCCGCCTCTGCTGAAATAGATGCCGCCTTTTACGATACTACTATAACCAAGCTGTTCTCTAAACTGGTCAGCTGGATCGCTAGTAGTAAAGGTAATCCTAGCCTAACTACAAATCTACTCGGCTTAGAGCCTCTAGAATCTCGGTTTCGCGCTTTAAAGGCGATGTTTTAGCTTAATCTATACTAGCTTACGAATAAGAGCTCTCTAAAGAGGATACATATTCTAAAGTAGAGTCCGAATTCGTTCTACTACTATTTGACTAAAGACTCTCTCTTTAGCGTATTCCTCGCTACGCTACTAGACGAGCGGACTACAAGACCTCGAGACTAGACCTGCTTCGGAGCTAACTTCGCTACTACTTTATCGCCTATGTATACGCTCCTAGTATCTTACCTCTCGAAAAGGCGATAGGAGCGTACTTCTACCGATTCTTAGCGGTAGCGCTTAGCTAAGGTGATACCTTAAGCTACTCGCCTTAAACGAGACCTATAAGATACTAATCTAACTCTAAAAGCGCCTTATTAGTTTTAAATAGCCTTTTTGCATTATTAGAGAGGCATCTTTACTACTAATTATACTTACCTCTACTTTAGGCTCTTTTACTAATTCTAGTAAGAATATAAGATCTATACTTCTCTAGTTTAGAATAAATCTCTCTCTCTAAAGGAATAATCTCTTAAAAGTCGTATCGAGTCGAGGCTACTTCTTAAGAGTACGCTCTTATTATTTATAGATATCAACTTTCTTCTAAATCGAGAGAAATTTGATTAGGCTTATACTATTCTTTAAGGCATCTTAAGAGATTTAGCTATTAAAAGAGCTACTACTAAAGCTATATATACTTCGAATCTCGAAGTATGCTAGTTCTTAGTTCTAAGTATAACTTAAAACTGCTTAGAGTTAGTTAGAAGAGGATTCTTATCCTGTTTTAGCTAACTTCTAGTCCTAAGTATAACTCTAAACTACTTAGTTCTAAGTATAACTTAAAACTGCTTAGAGTTAGTTAGAAGAGGATTCTTATTCTATTTTAGCTAATATTCGATTCTAAGTATAATCCTAAAGTACTTCTAATTCTAAATAGGACTTAAAAGTACTTCTAGTCCTAAGTAGAACTAAAAAGTGCTTCTAGTTCTAAGTAGAACTAAAAAGTACTTAGAGTTAGTTAGAATAGAATTCTTATTCTATTCTAGTTAACTTTAGTTCTAAGTAGAACTATAAACTACTTCTAGTTATAGTTATAAGACTATAAAAACAGACTAGCTAGGTCTAAGATAGACTAGTCTTAGACTCGTTTTCTAGCTTAAATTTATAGTTATGCCTCTTTATAAGCTTCTAGTAGAAAATAAAGTTATAGGATTAGATTAAAGTATAAAGTAGATACTAGGCTCTAAGAGAGAAGTAACTCTTATTAAAGTCCTATCTAGCTTAGTTAGCTATTACCTATTAGAATATAACTCTCTTAGAATAACTTATAGATAGCGAGTTATATATTTATAAGCAGCTTTATAGTTTAGCTATTCTTACTACTATTAGGTTAGAGAGCTTCTAGTAGTATACTCTTTTAAGAATATAGCTTATAGAGGCTCTCTAGAGAGAGGAATAATTATAGAAAACTATTATATTCTAATAAAACTACTAGGAATAGTAGTATTTAGTAGAAGTAAGAGAAATAAGAGTAGTATCTCTAGATAACTTAGTCTATTAGCATATTAAAGCTCGGATTTAGTTCCTAGGACTTTTCTACTTACTTACTTCTCTAAATAATATATTCTAGAAGTAGCTCTCTTCTACTAATCGGACTAGTTTTAATATCCTAGTAATAACTATATATAAGGTATAGTGCTTTAAAATAGCTTCTATACTATTACTAGTCGGCCTCTATGCTTTAAATAGGACTCTAGGCTCTAGGTAATCGAGATAGCTAGACATAGGACCTAGATTAAAATAGCTAGATTAAGAACCTATTTATTAAGTTAGAAGATATATTATATACTTCTAAACAATACTAGAGCCTAATTTCTATAGTAATAAGGTAGGAGATAGAAGAGCTTTATTTAAGGCAGAGTTATAGAGATTTCCTTATTTCCTATATTTAAAATAGGAGAGCCTAATAGAGTTTAGCTGCTTTTCTTCTACTTCTTAATTTATTAGATATTTCTCTTTCTAATAGCTATTCCTAGAGGCCTAGTAATAGTAAGAGCTATTTAATAGGTATATTAGAGTTGGAAAGGCTTCTATGCTGCAGGTTGCGCTGCCATGATCGGTATATTTTACGAGCTTGCCATTGTCGGTCGCGCCAACGCTAAACGTCTTGGTAATGATGTGCACAGGATCTTCACTATCTGTGGTGTCTTGACACTATGCATGTGGCTACTCTATCCAGTCGCATGGGGCTTGTGCGAAGGAGGCAACGTCATCACACCAAACGATGAAGCGTTTTTCTATGGATGTTTGGACTTCATGGCCAAACCTGTCTTCAGTATTGCCCTCATCTATGGACATTGGAACATTAACCCTGCCCGCCTGGGCCTTGCCATCTTGAGCGGCGAAGAACGTGCGGAGCAGTTGTTAAAAAAACATGATGGGCTCCCCCCGAACGGACATGGCCATGATCAGACTGGCCAGAACGGTGGTACTTGGCAAAATGGCGCAAACGGCTCCCATCGGGTCCCTGATGATACAGAAAGGGCGGCGAGCGCTGAGGTGTTCTAGTGTCGTTACCAGCGGCCTGGAAGATTGTCGTGCTGAACACTTGCGCAATTGTGTGCGCGAAAGTGATTCTCCGTGCTTGGGCTTGGACAGATTTCAGTATCGGCTGATCGTGCTAACCACTTGGACTGTTTGACAAATACTTTTCCCTTTAGTATTGAAATTGACTGATACGATAATGATAATGTTTTGGGCGTTAAGGCGATGATGTGGGAGATGGACAATCAGATATACGGGTACATGCAGAAGCGTGACACAGATCTTGATTGTAACTTTGCTATTCTTCGCTATGATACAGTCGCAATCAAAGTCACTCTGGATGGTTTCAGACACTGTCCTTCCCTGACCACTAATAGCGGCTGCGAGCTCGCTATTACAGCCTTGATTCGTGGCAGCGTTCCTGGGCCAGTCCAAGACTCTCAGTATCTATATTCAGACCATAAGTCCGTCACATTAGACCCTACACGCTCAACGTGACGGGGCGATATGATCAGTATATGCCAGTGTCGAGTCATAAAGCCATGGTGTCAGTGCTCGCAAGTTTGCTAGTCCCTTGTGCGAGTTAGAAAGATCTTCTGAGCGTGTATACCGGGCGACACTAGTAGAGTAAGGCAACAAAGACTATAATGACGAGCATGTACTGACTCACATTAATACTCGAAGGTCTGAGAAGAACAGATTGCGACTTACTCCTAGCAAAAGTAGAGTCAACATGCACATGTCCCAACCACCGCTCCGTACTTTGCCATTCAATATGAGGCGCTGTTGTTGCCAACACCGGAATCCCCCTACAGAAATGACCAGAATGGCCAAAGAGATGGATACCAGTCCCAGGGGCTTACCAATACGGGCGATATGGGGAGACTGGGTCTCGGAAAGGCGAAAAAGCTGAGTGACAACGACTCCGAAATGTGCCAAGGCTGTCGAGGAGCGTAGCCATGCCAAGTAAGTGCGCTCTAATGCTGTGTGAAAGGGCATATTCAGCTCCTTGGGACCGTGCAAAAGGTTGGGCCAGACGACTGACCGTAGACGTCTCTACAAGCGTGCATGGGCACATCTGGCGCAATATGTCTCTGCCACCACGAGGATTTCTTGGTCGGGCGCACGGCTGCAATGGACATGCCTCTTCGATCGAGTTCTTCCAACTCAAAGGCGGGGGTTTGCTGCCTGGACGACATGACCTGGCGCAGCGGATGCATTAGAGATCAAGCGCGCGAATGGAGCTGGCGACACTGCTGATAAGAATGGTCGGACTAATGTTTAGATACAAGTGATGATGATATTACATCAACTTGGCAGATACAAAGGCAGACGCTCTCGGTAAGACACGTGATTGTTGACATTGGTAAGGAATTCATTGAAGTCGGTAAAGGGGAAATCTTGCATGACCTACGACGTCTGTCAGGCAAATTGCAAACCAATTTTCGGTATTTGCGGAAGCGCTAGAAGAATTCGCTCAATACCGGGCGACGCCCCGCACTTATCATCCATGCAAACCAATTTTCGGTATTTGCGGAAGCGCTAGAAGAATTCGCTCAATACCGGGCGACGCCCCGCACTTATCATCCCCCTGTCCGTACGGATACATCAACTGCAGTTGCATCAACAACACGGCAAGAACAACATGTTCACCCTGCAACAATAATTCTCCGCACCTAGACACGCTCACGTACGGTCACACTGCCCCGCCCACCCCCATGGCTTGTCAAAATGATTGCTCGGCCCCCCCTACCGATCCCTCTGGACTTGGAGGAGCTTGCGAAGCGGCCATCTGTGCACGGCGTCGACAAGGTTGGCGGTCAATCGTGCGTAACTTCACCCCCTCCTGGTTTTCGGTCAACATGGGTACTGGAATAACGAGTATTCTGCTGCACAATCTACCTTACAACGGCCGTTGGCTGCAGTACATCTCGTACACTCTGTTTGCGCTCAATGTGCTCCTCTTTGTCGTCTTTTTGATAATCTCCACCTTGCGGTATTGTCTCTACCCTAAGATTTGGATCTCGATGGTCCGCCATCCGGCCCAGTGTCTCTTCCTGGGGACCCTTCCTATGGGACTCGCGACCATCATCAACATGATTGTATTCGTCTGCGTGCCTCAATGGGGAGGCGTTTGGTGGAGGGTTGCGTGGGCACTCTGGTGGATCGATGCTGCCGTGTCGGTGGCTTGCTGTTTCTATCTGCCCTTTGTGCTGTAAGTTCACATGATGATTACATGTTGATGGTCAGGCACGGTGAGCTGACGTGTGCTTTAGAATGACAGTCCACGGTCACTCAATCCAGACCATGACTGCAGCCTGGCTATTGCCAATTGTTTCGACGATTGTTGCTGCAGCGACGGGATCCCTGGTCGCCGGCATCCTACCGGATGCTAAGTACGCCCTACTTACGCTCCTCACATCTTACGTGCTGTGGGGCACGGGAGTGCCGCTCGCGATGGTTGTCCTGGTCATCTACTTCCTGCGCCTCACGACCAGCAACTTGCCACCTAAGGCAGTCGTGGTGTCGACATTCCTACCGCTCGGCCCGCTGGGCCAGGGCGGCTTTGGCATTATGCAACTGGGCAAAGTGGCGCTCGAAGTGTTTCCCAAGACACACACGATTCCTGCGGCCTTGCACGCAGGCGAGATATTCTACGTCGCTGGCGTTTTCACCGCGATCATCATGTGGGGTTTCGGGCTCGTGTGGTTGTGTTTCGCAGTGGCGACCATCGTGCGTTCTCGAAAGTTTCCGTTCAACATGGGCTGGTGGGGCTTCACCTTCCCGCTCGGCGTCTACACTGTGTGCACGACCACGCTCGCCAAAGAGGTGCCCTCAGCGTTCTTCCGCGTCTTGGGCACCATCTTCTCGGTTGCGGTCACGATGCTCTGGATCATCGTCTCGGTGGGCACTTTGCACTCACTCTGGAAGGGAACGGTGCTGGTGGCACCATGTCTGAAGGACGTCGAGGAGAAGGAGGCGAAAGCGCGAGAGGCGAGCGGGCACAAGCAAGAGGCAGACGAGGGCGAAGGCGGCGGGGTGTGAAGCAGGCATTACATACAGCGAGAGCCATGAACAGACGGAACCCCTGCTTGTGTCTTAATCTGCTCTCTCCTATAGCATGTCACTCGCAGGCGCCGAGTGGGCTGCGGGGCGCAACCGCGGGGCCGGGCCGAGACTTGCCCGCGACGATATTAGGTACATTACTATTGTCTACGGAAGTGCAGCATATCACACTGGAGCATCCCATTCCACCGCATTCAGCGTGCACACGTCGCCGACGATGGGTTGGGAGACGGTCACCAGCCAAAAGCGCGACGCCCTCCTCGCCAGCATGCCCGTGCACTGGCGGCTGAGCGACAGCGAGCTGCGCCAGGCCACCGCGCACAGCGACGTGCGCGCCGCGCTGCCCGTGAGTCGCACGCATCAAATGCCACGCCTCCCACATGTATGTGTAGCTGATCCATCCATCGTGGCACGCAGCCCTTGCTCAGCCCCGTCGAGCAGGCCATCACCGCCCTGCCCGCCGCGCGCCTGCTGCTCGCCCTACGCCGTGGCGACTACACGGCCTGCGAGGTCGCCGGCGCCTTCGGCCACCGCGCCGCCCTCGCGCACCAGCTGACCAACTGCCTGTGCGAGCTCGACTTCGCCGCCGCCACCGCCCGCGCCCAGCAGCTGGATGCCTACTTCCGCCAGCACCGCCGTCCGCTCGGCGCGCTGCACGGCCTTCCCGTCAGTCTGATGGATCGCTTCCACGTTGCCGGTCTGGACAGCACCTGCGGCTTCGCGAGCTGGCTCGGCCATCCCAAGACCGTCGACGATGAGGGCCTGCTGCTGCGCGCTCTCCGCCACGCCGGTGCCCTCATCTATTGCAAGACCAATGTCTCCATGGGCGCTTTGGTACGCTTCTTTTGCTCCCGCGCGGCGCCCCGCTTGCCGTCGCCATCGCTAACACGGCCTACTTTCGCAGTTGGGTGAGACCGTCAACAACATCGTCGGCTTCACCGTCAATCCTTACAACATCAACTTGTCCGCCGGAGGCGCCTGCGGAGGTACGGCACTCCCCGTTGCAAATTCCCCGCTGCCAACAAAACTCTGCCCATGCTGACTAGCCTAGGGGAGGGCGCCTTGCTTGCCCTCGGCGGCTCTGCTGTAGGAATAGCCACGGACCTTGGTATGTGTACTTACCCCTTGCCTCTGTGTGCCACACGCCTCTGATGTGCTCGCAGTCGGTTCCAGTCGCATCCCTGCGGCTTTCAATGGCTTGGCCGCGCTCAAGACTTGCGAGGGCCGACTGTCCACGTCCGGAGTTGCCACCATCGTAAGTGGCCATCGTCGACCGAATCCGTATTTCATGCGCACATCTCTCCACACCACATGACACTGACCCAGAACAGCTGAAAGGCTTGCCCGTCGCTCCGGGCACCATTGGAATCATGGCGAAAGACGTGAGTTCTGTTGACCTAGTGTTCAAAGCATTGCTTGAAAGTGAGCCGTGGCGGGAAGACCCGAATGTCATTGAATTGCCATGGCGCACGGAAAAGCATGGTGGGATTGCGAGGAGAGCCGGCAAGCACGGTCATTCTCATGGGAGACTCGTCTTTGGCTTAATGGCTTGCGACGGAAATGTCCGTCCGCATCAGAATGTCGCGAGAGCCATAGAACACGTCAAGGAGGCGCTCGAGGAGGAGGGCCACGAGGTATGCTGTCAAACTGCCCTGCGCGTTCGATGACACCCCCTGTAATGACAAGAGTGCGGTAGATTATTGATTGGAACCCACCGCCCCACGCTGAGGCAGTGGAGAATCTGGTATGCCCCTGACGAAGCCTTCTTGGACGAGGCAGACGATGTTGACGTTCTCAAGCTCAAGATATTCGGTTCTGCCGCAGGCCCGGCCATCATCTCAGCCATCGAGGCGAGCGGCGAGCCTCCGGTGTCTCAACTGCGTACGCTTTTCGATCAGCCAAATGTGGTCAGTAGCTCCACAGCCGAGTTCTGGGACTTGTGTCAGCGGCGGGAAGACTACAAGCGGGCATATGCCGACTACTGGACGCAAATGAACAGCTACTCGGAATCAGGCAGGCCTGTAGATGGGGTCATTCTGCCTGTTGCACCCACGTCCGCAGCACGCGCAGGCGAATTCCACTATCTCGCCTACTCAGCTATAGCTAATGTGTTGGATCTCCCTGCCGTTGCTTTCTCCGTTGCCCTCAGCGGTGATAGCTACTCCAATACTCCTACGAGTCTCCCCCACTTGAGCGAGATGGACGAGATTGTGGACAGGACCTGTAAGTTTGCAGCCAACATCAAAGTAATATGTACCTCTCTACTGACGGCGACTTGGCAGACTGCGAAGAAGAATCACAGAACATGCCAGTAGGGTTGCAGGTGATATGTCCACGGCTGCAAGAAGAAACTGCGCTCGCTCTTGCGACAGTCATCGAACAAGCCCTTTGCGCAAAAAGTGATACACAGCACGACGGGAACCGATAGCTTGGATAGTCCAGGGCTGGACACGCGGCTGTGAACTTCGAACATTGGACTCCAGTGGCTTACGCGGTCCATTGTGCTCAAGTAGCCAACTCTACTAGCCTATTCTATAAACAGACCTCTCGTCTTACCACCTTGACATTCCTCACCTCTCCATAACCATTATAGCAGACGCCTCTGAGGTTCCACTGAGACCGTTGCGGCTGCGAATTGCCTCCGGCATCAGTAGCTCTGCTATAAAAACAGCTTCGCTCTCCCGACTCGACCTGTATTTTGGCTTTCCACAGCTTCCAAGTCCACTTGCTCTCCATGGGATGTGTTAGAAGCTCTGCGTCTACCCAAGTCTGCTTATCAACGGAGACCTCAACTCTCGTCACCGGTCCATCTTCCCCCTTCGGTGAAGCATAGCCCTCCACCGCGATAAAGCCTTCTTCGTCCACATCTACCGTACCTCCATCTCTCGGCGACGTGATGTCAGAGTTCACCGGCATGTCGCTCACTGGTGGGACTTGTTGCCAGAAGGCTCGTGCCCTTTCCGCATCGTCTGCCTCTTCTGGTAGGATTTTGTAGTCGAACTGCATGTAGTGATTACTGCTCATTTTCCGCTGCACCGTGATGCGATCCAACCACTTCACGGCCCTTGCACCCGCCACGCCCGGGACGATGACGCGCACGGGAAACCCGTGCTCCGGGGTCAGTGGCGCGCCGTTCATCTCCAAGGCCAGAATAACGTCAGCGTCCTGGCGCAGGGCGCGTCCCATGTCAATCGAAGCCCCATACCACGAGTCGTCCTCGCAGGGAACGGCATTGCACGCGAAAGCCACGTGCAGCTCGTTGCGTTCGTCGTCGTCATCATCGTCGTCCAGCAGCGCAGGAGCGGCGCGGAGGAGGACATCGCGGAGTCTCGGGCCACGCCAACGGCAATTCATGAGAGCAGCCGAACCCCAGTCCACGCCATCTACTTCTTTCAGCAGGGTTCGCATGGTGTGGCGACGGTTGCCGGCACATTGTAGGAGGCAGGTGACATCATGCTGGGGGAATTCGTGGCACAGATCGGATATGGAGAGGTTGAGCGGGTTGTCGACGAGGCCATCGACGCGCACACGGTGCACTGAGGCGTCAAGATTGGTCGGAATGGGGCAGTGGTTACGGTCGTACGGTCGGAGAGACACGTCGGTAAGGAAGGAGGTGGTCAGTGAGGCAAGCTCAGGCTCGCGGTTCAGTGGAGGTGTGGCCAGGGCTGGCATACCTGTGGGAAGACAAAGCGATGCCCTTTGGGTTGAGCAGGGGAGTGAGTGTCTTGCAGTGATACTTGGGGAAAAAAGATCGTTAAGTAGTCGTGTGCTCTACAAAACAACACACACCATGTACGCCACAGCAACGGAATGACGCGACGTGCCTTTGCACGTTGCACTGTAGTATCCCGCAGCGCGACGTCACGCGGGCCAGCGCATTCTGAGAGACCTGCAGCCGCGGGCAGATTAAAGAGAGGTGCAGACACGCAGGCATTTACATTTATAAGCGCAAAACTATCAAGGCCACCTCTCTTCAGATAACCATTTCCCCGGGGGACGAAGTATAGCTAAGACGCAGGGTGAGTGGCCATCCGCGTCGCCATCAGACGCTGGTGGCTGTCTCTGCCTGAGATCACTACAGGCTCCCTCCATGATCACTCCCCGATGAAACCCACAGCCGCCGCACGGAAGAAAAATCACTGCTCAGTCGCAGTTTGCTGCTGCACGGATGGTGATGTGCCCCGCACGATCACTGAGCCTCACGACGAGCGCTATCTCGACGCCCGCCCGCGCATGTTGTCCTCGAGCGTGCGATGGGAGTATGTCGGCGCAGAATCGTCTCTGTTTTGAACTGGAGGTGGAATGCTGCATTCGCTCAACCCCCCAGCAGTGCTGTCATCGCTTGGCGTGTGTTCGAGCGTCGAAGTGGAAATCGCACCGTGGGCTTTGCGCTCATTGTCTTGTCGCCGGAGGTGGCTCATCAGGTGACCCATGGCATGTGTACAGAAGCAGTAGTATGATTGATGCGGAGGACGCAAGACTTGGTGGCTGTCAGCAGTTGATTGAGAAGCAAGCCACCCCTCTTTGTACAGTTATCCGTGCGTAGCTCATCGCCCAATGTAGTGTCGTTGTGGGCAGATGTTTCTTGGGGACCCGTGCTAGCTAACAGACTACGGTAAGTCTGTGTCTGTGCGTGACTACCGCACTTCCCGAAATCATGTCCAGGGGCGGAAGATGCGGCTACGCTAAAACTCGTCATTGCCAGATGGAGTGGCAATACGTGTTTGAACTTGTTCTCTGTCGCGTCACCATCGTGTTTTTGTGCCCACTGTCGTTGCACTCGCTGGGCAAATTCGCAAAGCCCATTGCGATTCACAGTCACGAGTGACTTGGCGACAAATGCAAAGCATCTCAGGTTCAGCGTGCCAATGAAGTTATGAAGCATCAATCGACACCGTCCTCCATTGTTCGTCACCAAAGCCGCCGCCAAAACGATGACACACTGGATAACGAGGAAATCGGCCTGGACGAAATTCAGGCTCCTCCCCCACTCCAGAACAGTGCAGATGGCCCGACCCTGGACCGCGAACGAACGCCCTCGACGAACGAAGACACCGAAAAGACTAGCTTGTCCAGAGAAGAGTCCGGCCTTGACGAGCTATTCGCTCCTCCGCCAGACGAGAACCCAGACGAGGGCCAAGCATATTGCCATGACGATCTGGAGCATCAGAGTAGCAGAACGCTGCAACAGCATGAGCCCCGGCGTGCAGATGAGGCCAAGGAGACAAAGTCATCACGCTTCCTAATTCAAGTTTACATCTACTCCTACCTCGTGTGCTTCTCTATCTTCGGCGTGCTCGCGAGGATAGGCCTGCAGGCTTTAACGCTATATCCCGGGGCGTTGATACCGAACACCGACTTGTGGGCAAATTTTGCCGGCTGTCTGACTATTGGGTTTCTGCGAGAAGATCGCACTCTTTTCCGCAGACACTGGCAAAAGGCTCAGAGTGAGCACGAGGAGAGTATGAATGCATCGACAAGGCTCCAAGGAACCGGTATTGACCACGGGAATCAAAAAGAGACGGATGGAGGGAAAGCAGCCGTCGAAGCCGCATTTCGCGCTTCGAGAGGCCAAATCCCTGGATATTTGGGTCTCACTGTGGGCTTCTGCGGCTCCTTCACTTCATTTGCATCGATCTGTCGGGATTCGTTTCTGGCAATGTCAAACAATATCAACACGGACGATACTGCGAATCATTTCGTGTCATCTATAGGCAGGAGTCGCGGGGCAGGCTACAGTGTCATGGCTATCCTCGCGGTGCTACTTCTGGAAATCGGTATGAGCATCATCGCCTTGAAGGCAGGAGCACACTTGGCAATCATGACGGAACGTTTGGTTGAAGATGCAACGGCCAATGTCGATTTTTCCAAGATTCTCAATCCACTCTTCACCTTGCTTGCCTTGGGAGTATGGATTGGTGCTATCATCTTGACCATTTTCGCCCCCCACGATGCATGGCGCGGAAAGGTGCTATTCTCTCTCGTCTTTGCACCGGTGGGGTGCATTCTGCGGTTCCAGCTGTCGGTGCGCATGAATCGTCTGGTCGCATCCTTTCCCCTGGGGACTTTCGCGGCCAACGTGGTGGGAACGGCGATTCTGGGCACGGTTTACAATCTTCAGCATTCGCCAGCGGCTGGCAGCGTGCTCGGATGCCAGGTCTTGCAGGGTGTTGCAGACGGGTTCTGCGGGGCGTTGACCACGGTCAGCACCTGGGTCCTCGAGCTGGACACACTGCGCCTGAGACATGCGTATGTATATGGTGGGTGCAGTATCTTTGTGGCGGTGGCGTGTATCACGGCGATCATGGGCCCGTTGAGATGGACGCTTGGCTTCAGCTCGCCCCTGTGCAGCGTGTAGAGAGTGTAGTGGACGAAGTAGGGTTAGAGATAGATCATGGCGACCACCCCGGGCTGGGCTGATGTCACTCAGGACGGGCGGCTTGATCCTGGCAGAGGCTCTCGAATCATTAGCATAAATCAACGTGCAACACCCAAGCTCCACCCTTGATTCCTTTGGTCCCAACTCATTGTCCACAGACTTGTGGGCTACTACCGACATGTTCATCATTGTGCCCAAACACCGCGGGACCGCCGCTCACGTCGAGCCGAGTGAGGGCGCGCGCGGGCTGACACGCACGCAGAATGCGTGTCAAGGCTGCAAAGTGCGCAAGGCTAAGGTCAGTCGCGTCGCCGCTCCACCACCACCACCGCCGCCACACCGCTGAATCTTCCAACCCGCAGTGCGATGGCGCAAAGCCTTGTTCGCGATGCCGCGCACGCCATGTCGTCTGCGTGTACGGCAAGGCCGACACGGCCAAGCTGGCGCTGAGCATGACCCCACAGCGAGCTGCCATGCTACAAGAGCAGAATGACCGCCTTATCGAGGCGGTGCGCCGCATGGCTGCCCGGCTCGGTGAGCTGGAGTCGCGACACGACGAGGCCGGCTGCGGAAATTGCGACGACTACGACCGTCTGCACGAGTCGCCCGCTGCCGCTCAACATGCTGATATCACCGAGATCCTGGATCGATATGCCCCCTCGCCTGCGGCCTCCGCCGCGTGGCCGCGCTCCCCCCGGAGCAGTCGCTGCGGCGAGACAACATCTGCGCCTCAGCAGCCGAAAAGGCGGCGAGTCGAGGATCAAGACGGGGAACCATACAGCCCCTCTCACATGATCGTGCCCGCCTCACAGCTACAACCCGGCCAAATGATCGAAAACGAGCTGGCAATCGGCAGTGCACCGCCTAACCACACAGACAACGCGGGAGCCGCTGCAACGTCAAATCCAGACATCTTTGATTCTCATTCGACGGCCTACCAGACCCTGTTGCTGATGTCGCACGCGCACAAATCAAGGGCAACGCAGCTCAGAGGTCAAGGAGGCGTGATCGTTCCGGACATCGCCAACTCCGCCCATGCTATGCCGGCATCCATAGGCCTTGATGCACGACATCCATCACTCTCTTTTGCCCCAGATCCTTTGAGCAATGGATCAACAGCTGTCGACGCGGACTTCCCGGACGCCCTGTTCGACTTGGTGGACTGGAATATGAGTCTCCAGAATTGCGATCCCATCAATTGGGATTGGGCCAACTGTGAGCAGTGAGGTCTGCACTTCACGGCCGCCCATTGATTCGTTATTCATCATTCATTATTTCATGTACAAGCTTGAACACCATAACTAAAGCCATCTAACACTCGATGAGCTCATGCAATCCCAACGCGCCATGTCAATCTCCCGTCACATGAGGCCTGGCCACCCAGGTAATGCTGTGGCTGGGCTCCATTTCCTCGGCGGCATATTCACCCAAGCCCGGCCACGCAGGTATCGATTGTCCACCCAAGAATCTCGGAGAGTCAAGGTCTTTGCACAGCGGCGTGCATATTCGAGCCTGCTCCAAGCAAGATCAACACGGCTGACCTGCCAGGTATTGCAGTCAGACGTCTCCTTCGCGTCGGATGCAACTACATTATCTGGTCCGGGTTGCATTCTTGTTGACGTGAAATGATAAGAGTCGGGCAAGACTGATGTCTTCGAAGAACCAAAGCACGCCGAGCAGAAACAGTGAGCTGTAAATGTTTGCTGGATGGCTGCCGAATTGTCGGCCAGTATTCGTTCTTCATCTTCGAGATATCGCTTCAGTCCCATCCTGCTGTGCTCGCCTTCTTGGTCCCTCAGCCACACGTCATTGATGTTGTCCTTCCTCCAGCTCAACATCTGCCGGAATGTGGCGGTGCCACTCATCTTGGTCCCAAAATTTCGTGTCCCTGAGGCGCGAGTGGACGCCATTGTCTGGTAGATCGGTTCCTTGCGCTCATTCAAGTCGGCACTCACCGCTATGGCAGCATTCAAGGCATCTACCCAGCCGATCGCGGCCGCAAAGCCGCCTGTCGCGCACAAGAATTGGTACCCCTCGACTCGAATCCTGAACACAAAGCTCTTCTTGTGGTAATCTGTGGCCAAGCCTGCTTGGGCCCCTTGGAGACTGAGTGGGCGTTGGCATATCAGCAGACCAGTGCTTTGCTGGAGAAGTATTTGAGTCCCTTGGAGTTGTAGGGTAACCCTGCGCCACTGCCGGTTCGGCCATTGCGTCGCCGGGCTGGCAAGCTCGGGCTTCAGTAGAACGTGGGTAGCTTCATCGAATGCAGTGCTGTAGCATGGAGGGCTCGTCGTGCAGGAATATTCAGGAGGCTGGGCTGATGCCATTCGGGGCTAGACCGTATGAAGATATTCAAATGTATGTGTTGTCCTCCAGGAGATTTACCAGGAGATTTACCAGGAAGCCACGTAAAGCTCAACCCGTGTTTGACATGGCGCTGAATTATATGCTGGCCCTAAGCCCTTGACGTATCATTGTGGACGGACACTGGCCTGCAGAGGGACATCTGCGACCAGATCACATGTCTCAGGGAAATCACCGACAATACCGTATGAAGTCACAACAACCCATAGGGCCCGCAGCGCCATCGCCGGTTCAACAGCCACAGCGATAGTGCCGACTAATGCCTCCGCATATACCCAGGATTGCCGACGGGCCCGCTGATGCTCGCGTGGCGCGGTATGAGCGGAAGCGCTTGTGACACCCCACTTCCACATCATCCAATTCAGCGTCCGTGTTGCCACAGACCCAAACGAAGCGGAACGCATCCTGCGGGTCATGACATGACTTCACAGGTCAGTCCGTGGAAGCGCGTTCGCTCAGATTGCATTGCTTAAAGACACGTAGACACAAGTCTCCAAGTGACCTGTTCGCCTCGACTCCCAGCTAATCCTTCATCCCGGCCACGACTGACCATGGTCTCCTCGATATCATCGATCAAAGCTTCACAGCGCCTGGACTCGCGAGGCAAGCCGACCGTGCAAGTGCGCGTCGTGACAAGCCATGGCACGTTCAGCTCCATCGTTCCTTCGGGTGCATCGAAGGGCGACTATGAAGCAGTTGAACTTCGTGATGGCGACGACTCGTTCTATCACGGGGACAGCGTGTCGAAAGCGGTGCACAATGTCGAATTTCTCCTCGGCCCAGCCATCATCCAGGCCGGCTTTAGCCCTGCAACACAGCTCAAAGAGATTGACCGCCTCATGATCAAGATGGATGGGACTGAAGACAAGAGCAGGATGGGAGCGAACGCAATTCTGGGTATCAGTATGGCAGCTGCTCGTGCAGGAGCAGCAGAGTCCGGGATACCACTCTATTGCTTCCTCGCTCGCGAAGCTGGCATGGAGAAGGAAAAATTCATCCTACCTGTCCCATTCATGAACGTGCTCAATGGAGGTGATCATTCCGGAAATACCATGGCGTTTCAAGAGTTTATGATCGCTCCAGTCGGTGCATCATCCCTCCGAGAAGCCATGCGATTCGGAAGCGAGACTTATGCTTGCCTCAAAAAGCTCATCGTGGCCAAGCACGGCGCATCAGCTATCGGACTCGGCGACGAGGGTGGCTTCGCGCCACCCATCTATCGCCCGACTGAAGCCCTGGACCTTCTGGTCCAAGCGATCGCGGATGCTGGACACGAAGGAAAGATCAAGATCGGCATTGACCCCGCATCACAGTCATTTGAAAAGAACGGTACGTACAATGTTGCCTACAAAACAGGTGGGTCTGAGGTTATAAGTGGTCCGCAGCTGGCGGACTTGTACCACAATCTTCTGGCGCATTATCCCATAGTGCTCCTCGAAGACCCGTTCGGGCAGGATGATTGGCCGGCCTGGGCGGCATTCAAGAAAGGCTGCCCGGTGGAGCTTGTGGGAGATGATCTACTTGCGACGAACATCAAGCGAATCCGCATGGCGGAAGAGAAGAATGCATGCAACAGCTTGTTGCTCAAAATCAACCAGATCGGCAGTATCACCGAAGCCATAGAAGCGTAATATTGATTCGTGATTCCTTTTATTTCTCCGTAATCATGAACTAATACTGGTGATCTTAGTGCGAACGAAGCTTACAGAGCTGGTTGGTCGGTCTTCGTATCTCACCGGTCCGGTGAGACAACCGACGACTTCATCGCAGATCTCACGGTCGCTCTACAGACTGGCCATCTGAAATCCGGTGCCCCTTGCCGTGGTGAGCGCGTTGCGAAGTACAACCGGCTGATGGACATCGAGGAAGAGCTGGAAGAGAACGGCAGGGCGCACGTTTTTGCTGGAGACGGCTTCAGACTGGCACAACAGTTGTGTCCATCTTAAACAGACGGATAGCGTGGACCAGGATTTGCATCTGAACAGAATATAGACAAGTTAGGGATCCAATTTGAATGTCTGATGACCGCCATGTCGAAGCGTCATATGCGAAACGAGCGGTGGCACTCTTTCGAATGCGATAGAGTGGCTTTGGATAGGCTAAGGGAAACATCAAAAAAATTCGAATATCTATGCTAATTGTACGAATGGATCGAAACTCAGCTGAGGGCGCGAGCTACATAGTTGAGTTGTAAGCGTAAAATGGCCAAGAAAGACTTCTTTGAAGAATTGAGTAAAGCCTGTGATAGTCTAGCGCTGGTATAGGGCTGCAACATATCATCCTTTACAGTGCGTAAACGTATTGATTAACGCATCTCGGGCAGTCTGTGGCAAATCCGAGCGATCGAAAATGCGGAACTATACTACTGTCACAATAGGCACGGCCACAAATAGGGATTTTACAGTAAGTAGATGCTACGAGGTGTTGTGTCCTCTTGAAAACATGCAGATACAACGATGATCCTAACATGTGAATGATTATATTTACGGGAGTAGAAGGCGATTCGAGACACAAAGGGGCAGTTGTCCGTTAAACTTACCGCCAGCAAAAGGCTGCAGAGTTTTGTGATGCGGTCAATAGGCTGGGTTCCCACTCAACATCACCACTCGTAATACAAGAGGAAGGGGAACAGTCGAGAGATAGAGAATACCATGCTATGACTGGCATATTAGACCTCAAAAGAGATATCTTCGCGATACGAAGTGAAGGGATTGAGCGCATTCTTTAGCTGGGCGTAAGAGATGCGGGTATGGTGATTACAAGACGGCTTAAACGATGGTTTCTTATGCATAGGCTAAATGAGAAACATCACCATCATCGCGATGCAGGACTATGTAGAATTCAGAGTAGGCGTATTCAACTCGCCTAAATCTGAACTGGTTCGAAGCAGAGTGTAGTAGTGCTCCGGACGTCAGACAGCTTTTGTCGGCCAGTTGAGCGACATTCCCTATACTTCAGACGCCATTGCTTTCTCACAAGTCACGCGATGACGAGTGACAGGAAAATTCTCATCGGACAAGTTAACAATTGCGAATCTTTCCTTAGTAGATAAGAAAGGTAATTTACCACCATACATGAAAGCCTTGTATTTGAACTAAGTAGCATATCTGGAATCAGTATCTAGAAGGAAACCATACCTAGTGTCCGTGTCAGAAAAGATCTTCAAACCCACTCTACTAATCCCTTGGTCAATGTTCCGACAACGACTGCACTTTGTTACACTTAAACCTGCTAGTTCCAAATGAATTTCTGTATATTCAAAACTTTACCTCTAGTCTTTTGTCTCTTTCAGAACGCCTCTATTGGGAAGAGCTAGGATGTTGTTACTTGCCTCTTATCGGGATCTATTCAAATGTCTAATTATCTCCTAATACTTCTCTCCTCATGATTGAAGCTTTGTCCTCTACCAGATCAGCCTCAGAGCTCGAGCCATCAGAAAAATTATAGAATCGCCAGTCCACATTCTTCCAATATGCTCTTAAAGGATATAGTAAGGATTCGCGATCTTCTCATCATCTTTTTTCGGATAACTCACCCGTCTGATTACCTAATGCGTCCACGTTACCTGTGACATAATGCCAGAACGCTCCATGGCCTACAACGGCCACGTCTTGCTCTGGACGCTGTTTGAGCCACACCCTGAATTTTCTTGCTCTCTCTTTCAATGCCGCAGGTGTGGAAGCATAGACGCCAGTCTTGCTGTTCCAGCCTTCCTCGACCATGGAAGCGTCGACAAATTGCCCAAACTCTTGCATCAGTGCGGCCGGGTTGCTACCGGTATCGCATGGTAGATCGGTGTTCTCTTGCGCGAGCGTGACGAGAAGCAGCGACCCATCGTGCTCTAGCTGGGAAGCAAAGCAGTATTTTGCTGTTTGAGTAGCTCGACGCATGGGGGAGGAGCATATGAGGTCAAGACGTATATACTCGGGGAAGCTTGAGGCGAACTGCTTGCAATTTGCAATGCCGGCTGGTGTCAGATCCGGATCGTGGAGAAGCTCGTTCTCCTGAGTGGGTTCAAGCTGATGGTAGCCCTCTGCGTGACGGATCAAATGGACTCGAAGAGCCATGGCGAACAGATTGGAGCTCGGCGCGGTAATGGTAAAGTGTGACGTTCTGTGACAGAAACGAGAGCTTGTATGAGCTTCAAACGTTCCAGGAGTCCATATAAGTCAGGTAATGAGCCAAATGCAAACACTGCTATCACAGACGACGGGTGTCGCGATTGATCTACAGGACTGCATAGGGTCCAAGAGAAGCAGGGCTGGACAGCGGCTTGAGCGGATGCATGCATAAACACAATTACGGACGTTTCGGGAACGGGCTCCACTGGAACATCGGGACTGGCGGCGGTGACGATACCTTCTTGAAGTCAGAAGCAAATATAGCAAGGGAAATCTAGTTTTGAGAATGTCTTACCACCACAAGACATTTGACTTCTTACGAGGGAATCTTCCAATACACCGTTGAATTTGTTTCTTCAACACTTTTCGTGCTTCAGTCCGTCTATACACCGAATCAAGGACCATCCATTTTTAGTCTGCATTGCAGAGGGATAAAATCATGGTGTCTAGTATCCATGGTGATGACGGAGCAGGCTCGAATCCCGGGACACGTGCCAGAACCACCAACTTCCGAACGCGGATGGACTCTTGTCTCGACAGCCTCAAATTCCCTCGGGATTATCGCGTCTCGTTGCCTCCATACTTGTTGCGGTTCACGGGGTATCGATCAATCGATGAGGAATCGCCCTACGAGCCTCTTGAAATTCCTCCGTTCATCTGGCTAAAACATATACCGCTAGAAGTCGAGGTCTGGCTTTTTGCTTGGATAGGCGCATTCACCAGTATTCTTCTAATCGAGGTAATCATGATCACCAACACAGCATTTAAGGAAGTATACCACAACCCAATCATTATCACGTCGTTCGGTGCTTCCACGGTACTAGTCTTTGGCGCTATCGAATCTCCCGTCGGGCAGCCACGAAACGTGCTACTCGGGCATTTTATCTCGGCTCTCGTTGGGACTTGCATTACGAGACTGTTTGTGCTCGATCCGAACTATCACCAAGAACTCAACAAGAACAACTTTCATGGCAATGTCTTCGTCAACGGCGCCCTCTCAATGGCGACATCACTGCTAGCCATGCTTGTTACCGGCACTGTGCACCCACCGTAGTCTTGAAATTGTTCCGAGTGAGACGTGATGTGCTGACATCTCGCTAGCGTAGGAGCCACTGGGCTAAATGCTACCGTGAAGAGTGCTATAGTCACACTTTCATAGCGATATTTGCCTGTTGTTCTTGCTTCAGCACTGATAATGCTAGGTTGGGCAATGATTATAAACAATCTCGGTCTTCGTCGATATCCAATGCATTGGTGGACTCCCCAGTCAATTTTTGTGCGTGAGCCCAAGAGTGAGCCAGAAGAGAAGATCTTTGAAAGAAGGGAAGCGGATGAAATTTCTTAAGAGCACCACGACGAAGGTATCTTTCGCAGGGAGAGTATGGAATCGAGTGGGGGCGTGGAAGCTGCGGAGAGGAGAGAGGATAATCACAGCTATCATGATATGGATCGTGAACCAGCAGATCTTGAAGACTTGGTTAGCTTGGAAGAAGGAAGATAGTTTATCGTTACATTGATGAGGACTGAAATTATTGATCAAAGAATCAAGCAACTATCCGACAGGGTAACATGAATTACGTCGACTAGCGAGACCAAGGAGGATGTTTTGCTCGGAAGGAGCAGTGATTGAGCGTAGTAAACCGCTTATAAGTAAATTAATGTTGTAGCTTTTCTCATACTTCTTATCCCTACATAGATATTTCATTCTGACTAAAATCAGAGACGCGATAGTTCAGCAACATACCCTTAGCCTGGTGGTTGCTGACATGGCAAATGACCTGCCATAGACCACGTCCTGTAGCGTTCATCACTAGAGTTTTGCCTACGCCATCATTGATACTGATTGCGTACTCGTTGGCACCATGGTAAGCAAATCCATTGCCATGCATGTGGAAGACGTGACTCGCGGAGCCGTACGCATTCACGTACCAGATGACCTTGTCATCTACGTTCATTTCGAATATCGGATTGTTGGCGAAGACGTAACCATTCATAGTATGGAATGGTGGCGCCGAGAACTGGCCAGCAGACTCTAAATTCACAAGTTGGGGATACCAGATTGAAGAGTTGCCTTGCGGTAGAGAGGCTGACATGTTGCTGGCTATAGCGGTTGATGTAGCTTGTCCAGACTCTTGACTGAAGTGTCCACTGCCCTTCAGAGCTGCAGCATTCATACCGGAGAGGAATGATTGTGACTCGGTGTAAATCATGTATAAGAGTGGAAACTCCCGATACTCTGCCATCGTCTTCGCCATCCGTCTGCTAGCGTAGATGATCGTCGGGCCGATAAGACCAGCATTAGTATCTTGGTCGAGAGATACATACGAGTGGTAGCTATGTGTGCGGGCAGGCTCGCTCGCATCTGGACCCGCAGCACTGTCTACCAACCATTTGTATACCACGCAATCAGAGGGTCCAACGCCAGGTTGAACGGGAGGAACAGCACTTCCCCGCGGAAGTTGATTGCTGGCGCCAGGTGAGGTACTGTTTGGATAGTCCGCTCCTTCGCTGTGTTTGGAATACTCTAGCCCCATAGAGTGCATTGTGGCGTAGTTGGTAGTCATCTTGTTGACAAACATGATTTCGATCATATCGCCCACTTCGGCACGGATGGTAGGGCCTTGTGTGCCTTGCCATGCTGGTTGTTCACTGTACTGAGAGAACGATTCGTCGGTGTAACCACGGTAAAGGGCCTTCAGCCATTTTGTTCCAAAGGCATTATAACCAGCAGAGTTGGCTCTCGGGGAGACTCCCATAGGAACCTAAATGAAATGATAAGCACAAGTGAGCCTAGAGAATTCGTTTGTTCGGCACGTACACCCAGCCAATTATCCCATCCTGTCGGCGCATAATCCCATTCTACCTCTTCTGCGGCGATGTAGTAACGTCTCACATTTCCACTAAAGGAAAAGTCGGAAGGAATGACGGTTGGAAGTCGTCCGTCCATAGATGTGGAGCACGACTTGAGTCCGGATGCATTGAGAGTGCCAGTACCATTGGCCATCCCCGTGACAGGCGATGTAATGGCAACCACGCATGATGCGGCTGTGATGAGGGATTGTCTGCCCACCATTTTGATGTTCTTCAAGAGAAAGAGTTGCAGATAAGTAGAAACACGTAGAGTCCAGTCACCGACGTGGTGCGACCGAGTCTTCTTATGATGCGAGATCTGGAGCATCAGACGGAACGCTCGGATTCCACTGTGGGCTTAATCATTTCCCTGGCGATAAGATATCGACTATAATCTGGATTAAGTATTTGATAATTACTTGGGTGGATTCCACACGTGCCTGTGCCATAGGTAGCAGTATATCGGGCCGAAACGTCTTTTGATTTGCGAGACGATACTTTTGCGAAGCTCCGGAAACTCATACTCATACCATTCGTCGATCATCTGAGAGATTTGTGCGTCCATGGGTGATTACGGATGTCGACCCCAGAGATGCTGCTGGCTGATGGACCGCTATCAACATAGAACCATGGAAACGTAAAGGTCTTGACACGTGGAACGCCGCTTCAAAACTTACACGAATCAATCACACGACTCATTCGTGTAACACATCATCTGAGGGATTTGTGCGTTGACTGATGTCACTAGAGTTAACCTTTTAACATCCGTCAAAGCCGACAATTAGCGGCTCGCATGCCGACTGAAGCGCGTGGGGAAGCATGAACGATCAGCATGCAGCTAGCGTGGACCGAAGGACGCATAAACTCAAACGCTTTCTCAGACTCAAAGCGGCGATCACACTACACCAGCCGGTTCAATCTGGAGACACTTGCGCCAAACTCTCGGTCGCTTCTTCGATGTCTGTCTCAGACTTCCTGTTCTTGAACCCCGAAGTCTACTCCAACTGCACTAATCTACTTCTTGGAGTATCTTATTGCGTCACCCCAGTGGGCGACATCTCAACGTACTCTGGATACCAAGCTGGGCCTACACTTTCCATTACAGTCGCCCCTGCGACTTTCTCTTCCGTAAACACGGCTATTCCTTCAGCGACGAGTCACCCAAACCCAGATTTTGTCTTCCGAAACTTGCCAACAGCATCAGACACAGCGAACGATTGTGAATACTACGCAGACTACTATGAGAATGCGACCGATGTCAGCTTGAACGCTTGCGCCACCGTTGCCCGCATTTGGGAGGTAGATATTGCAGACTTCCTCGACTGGAACCCGAGTCTCTCACAGGACGAAGAGGAGTGCGCCTTACAATCTGGGTATAGTTACTGTGTTCAGAAGCAGAATAGGACTACAAGAGCTCAAAGCAGGGACGATTGTCTGGAAGTCAATGAAGATCAGATCCAAGACGGCACTGATCCTGAATGCACTTGCTTCACTCGTGTCTCAGGGTACTTGGGAACTATTGGTGTTGATTGCAAGTCTTTCGCTGCAGACATATCCATCGCGCTTGATAAGATGATACGATTGAACCCCTGGTTGAAGTCGGACTGTGACAGCGCATTGTTTGCAGGTTTGGACGAGTTGGATTACCGCGCCATCTGCGTCAAGACAGATAGCGATGCACCAGCAAGTTCCGTAAGAACCACCACGGCCACCACAGATCGTAATCGACCAACGAGCTCTGTGACGTCTGCCACAACCACCAAGTCAAGCCGTGCAGGATCGGCTACGTCTCTGGCCACTCCTACGCCGATTCAAGACGGCATGACTCAAAACTGCAACAGCTTCTACAACGTTGAGAACGGAGATGGCTGTTACGACATTGCAGTGCAGCACGGCATCTCTCTGGAAAACTTCTACGCTTACAACCCAGCTGTTAGCAACGACTGCTCTAAGCTTTATCCCGACTTCTACGTATGTGTCGGTGTTGGCAGCACGGACACTTGTTCCATCGATGTGACCTTTACGACGACATATTCAACGGAATGGGGCGAGAGCGTTTGGGTTGTTGGCTCGATTCCGGAGTTGGGAAGCTGGGATGTCAGCAAAGCGCTCATGCTGACTGGAAGCTCTGGGGCGGATGGCTCGACCAACTGGCAGACCAGCGCAAAACTCCCTGCAAACGCCCCAGTCAGCTATAAGTTCGTCAAGCTGCAGACCGATGGCACACCAGTCTGGGAGCAGGATCCAAACCGGGACTTCCAGACCTCAAGCTGTGGTGCTTCGGCAATGCAGCAAGGTGGTTCGTGGCATGAAGCGACGCCCGCTCCGACATGCACATCGTTGGATGTTGTTTTCGAGGTCACGGCGAAGACCGAGTACGGAGAAGCCGTGTACGTGATCGGCTCAATTCCTGCTCTAGGAGAGTGGAACACCAACAACGCCGTCTTGCTCGATGCGAGTGAGTACACCGAGGCCAACCCACTCTGGAAGGGAAGTGTCAGCCTCGCGACTGGACAAGACGTCCAGTACAAGTTTATTAAGATCGGTCTTGACGGTGGTTTCACCTGGGAAGCGGACCCGAACCGCGGACTTACAGTGCCAACCGACTGCAGCGCTACACCCCTGCAGAGTGGCGCTTTCCAACAGTGAACGTAGTCGAGCTGATTTCTGATCTTCCCACACCATTTGTTACGACAATGAACGTACCGGAACACCGTTTGCCCGAAACTTGGGGCGCGTCCCTCCCTCATGGCGCGAAGTATGTTGGAACAGGCTCAGAAAGCCGCCAGTGACACTGAAGATCCTTCCACTTGAAGAAGGAAGATGCAAAACTGGCGTCCAAGTTGTCGTTAACTGCGGCATCGTCACTGAGAGGATGCCATGCTACGTGCGTTAGCTGCAAGATCTCGATCGGCAGAGTTTTATAGTGTCATTGAAGGAAACTATTGGCGTAGCTAGCATTATATTGCAAGGTAACATCGTCTACCAACAACTGCATCATCCAACTAACCCGAAAAGACGTGAGCCTGTAGTGTGGACGTCCTCGCAACGTAGGTTCTCATTGTAGGATTTTCAAGGTTCCTCTACGCACTTCGATTGGCCACATCTGTGTGTAAGCTGGTATGCGTCAATGAGAATGGCTTCGACAAGTAGAATAACCGATTACATTGCTTGCAGCGCATACGCGTAACGTTGTACCAAGACGCCATTGCGCAAGTGCGTAGGCTTCTTCGACGTATGATTCATCTGTCATTCGCCAGTCTGGTTTCGATGCTTTCCACCCATGTATAGTAGCCTTGAAGACAACCGCTGTGCTGTTTCGGAGGTCGCACTAAAAGTCTGCATGCTCCGGACCACCTGCTCCTCATATAGTTCCCTCATGCCGCATGCGGTGCAACTATACGCGGCGAGTTGAATCCGCCCTATACGCTCGTCAGTCTCCATCACCACACAACATACCGTCACAAGGGCAATGTCAAAGAGGCAGGCAAATTCAAACCAGAGCGTTGGATGAAACATCCCGACTTCGTGGAGGATAACCTGGACTCCTTCTAACCATTTTCTTCTGGACCAAGAGCTTGCGTAGGATAGGTGAGTACAGCAATGGTTTATACATTTGGCCATCTACACCTTTGCGGCCTAGTGTAAGATACATGCGTATACACCACGCTCGGAACACTTAGTTGATTTCCGACACAGATCCTAGCATTTGACATGGTCTCTATATTTGTGGTAGTCTTGCTCTTTCAGTCTTAGCTTTAATAGAGAATGCAAAGTGATTTTCCTTTTGGGAACGAAAGCCAGCTCTGATCCGGGTCAAGGCGAGGGTGAATATGGTAGCAGCTCAACGATGGAGATAGTCAGGACAATATAGTGTCCACGCAAATATCGGCCATGCTGTGCAATTTCGATCTCGGCCTTACACATGAACTTACGCTACCAAGATGCTGCTACCACTAAATCGACATTCACGTCTTCAAAACTTTCTATCTGATTAGGCCATAAGTGTGTCCATAGAGGTCCTTCCGCAGATGAGCCCATCCAATCTTTCGGAGCCTGCATGCACGCCGGACGAAAGATAGGAAACCCTAACCCTGGGGAGTACTCTCAGGTCGCATCCGCATTCGTGCGGCTGAGGCGGCTCTTCAACTCAAAATCCTCATCTTGAGCCTGTTTCAACGACACTTCTTCTGCTCCTACATCTTGACTGACCATTATACAGTTACATGTATGTGTTTTGGTAGCAGGAACCGAAAGGTTTTGCGGGGCCGGAAGCCCTTGATGCGTTGCTAGCGACAGCCCAGGACCACAATGCAGCTGCTCCGTTCAAGATCCATCGAACAGCCGACAACCGGCCTCGGATGTCACAATACATACAGTCTCCTCTCAGAGGCGCCTTTCCTTATCCCAGAATTGCTTGTTTCTTCACAAGCGACATGGTGGAAGAGTCTTCTATCTCGGTATCTTCGCCAAGCTGGTAGCTCATGATCTGCCAGCCGTGCATGCATGTCACCAAGTGGGAGTGCATGGCATTGCCCCAGCCTTCATATTTGTGTATGTTGACCAGCGATGGTTGGCCGCTCTGGACCAAGTCCAATCATTGAATATTTTCACACGATCGCCTCAGGCGTTATTGAATTGAATGAGGTACCCGGACCAAGATTCCGCGCCTTAAATCTCACACGCCTCGGAGCTTTCAACTTTTTGCTTGGCTCCGTTCCTCACGATGGATTGCCCGGAGTCTCGGTGGCCAGGCAGTTAGCACAATTGATTGTAAAAGATGCTGACGGCCCATGATCATTCACTTCCGCTGACGAAGGCACCTTGAAAGGTCTAAGCCCATGCCGAAGTGAATTCACCTTGAACAAAAGTGGACTTTAGAATAGAACAGAAACAGAGAGGTAAAGTGTCGGTTCAGCTTGCG
This sequence comes from Cladosporium sp. BF-F, assembly GCA_030463185.1. Lineage (NCBI taxonomy): Eukaryota > Fungi > Ascomycota > Dothideomycetes > Cladosporiales > Cladosporiaceae > Cladosporium > Cladosporium sp. BF-F. The sequence continues at coordinate 1,915,577 of JAMRMS010000003.1, read as the reverse complement.
ATCGGTTGACAAGACTAAAAGGAGCGGAAGTAGGCGCAAGAATGTGGCGCTTGCGAAGGCGTATCATACACCAGAGTCTCCCAATATCTATGTGTCATGACGGGAGAGGGATTTTTGAAGGACAAGCGCGAAGATAGATGAGGTTTGGCAGTAAATGAGAGTATAGGCCTATCTACAAGGGAGTGTAGCCGGTGGCGGGCGTTGAGCAACGGTCACGCTTCCAACGTTAAGCGGAGACTGTAAGAATGAAATCGGAGTGGCACATTAAGAAGTCATTTCTAATCATTGAGTCCATTTCCGCGCACTGAAGAGCACACTGCTGTCAACTCAAGGAATGTTCTACCCCTTGAGCCAGCGAAACTCATAAGTCCTGCGCCTCGTGCGACAAGTGCGGGATTTGCGAGGCTCGCACTTATTGCCAAGTCGCAGACTTCGCGCATACTGTCAACAACAGGCCCTAAATTGTGCGCGAGATATCTGTGATACCGTAGCCTCGGAAGTCTCGCTAATGTCGATCGTGTTCTTGCGATTACAAGTCATCAGTCTGGCTGATTTCGAAGTCTTCACGCGGACATGATGGGCAAGCCGCTGTACGTCGCTGCTAGAAGCTAATTGGCCAATACATCCGGGCGGTACGTACCCGATTGCCCGTAAGAATGGCGCAGGCATGTTGTAGCTGTAGCCTGAGCATGTCACCACCAGATGGTGATTTGAAGGCCTTGCCAGACTCAGTCAGACAAGGGCATGTCATCTCAATCCTTTCATTGGCCCTTCATGCGATCTTTTCACGACGTTCATCCAATTCGTGCAGCTTGAGCCAATTTCAAACAAAGCGAAGTGCCGCGGTATTATCCAGTGACAGACTGTTGAAGCAGTGACATATCGCCACACTTCCGCCCCACGGCAACTGCTCGAGATAATGAGTGAGGAGCACTCGCATCTCATGAGACCATAAGACCTCCGTTCAGGTCACGTTGAACAAAGAATTGTGAGCGATCGTAATTACTTTCTACCATCTGCGCCTTGCTTTGAGTTTGCCCTCTTACTTGCTCGAGTCTTGAATTGCTATAAGACGAAAGAGAAGTTGCCTTTCTTGTCGCTCAGGGTTTCATCTTACGATGAGTAATGCATCAAGCCAGAGAACCGATACAGAGACTCTGCCTTCACAGTCGCAACAGCAGCTTCGCAGCCCAAGTTTGAGAAGCGGCATTTCCAAAATCCATCAACAAGCACAAGTTGAAGATACCACCGATGCTGAGGAAGACGACCCAAGCCAGGCTTTAACTGTCGTTCCGGCTCGCGACTCGCAAAACAAAGATCCGGTAGAAATGGGAGTGGCTCGCAGTCGCATATCGTCCGACTTAGCGTCTGCGGAGCGTAGGAAAAAGGCGTCCAAGCATACCGCGAAAGAGCATGAGAAGCTGTTGGGAGAGAATGTGGCCGATGACAACGCAAATCGACACCTTTCGAGCGATGGAAGAGCGGTCTCATCGCAAATGGCTCGAGTCGCATGCCCACGCGCTCGTGTGACGCCCCTCACAGTGTCTGCAGATATGGCACGTACGGAACGCCAGCTTCTAAGTTCCCATTCCAACTATGAGATATTGCAGTCCGGGAATAAGTCCAATCAGAATATCTCGTTTCCGCCGTCACTTCTAGCTAGCATCAACAACAAGCGGGTACAGCACCAACGAGAGGAGCAGATACGCCGCGATCGCATGCGGCGGGCACTGGAAACCCTTGCCGATGTCCTGCCGCACAAAGCTGGCGCCGAACGTGCTACTAGTAGGGGTGTCACAAAGAGCACCAATAGAGCAGAGACGGTAGAGAATGCTATCGAGTACATAAGGGAGTTGCACAAATTGCACGGCATCGAGGTCAATGCAGGGGATGGATCTATAGGTTTAGATAATCAAAAGGACAATTAATGTAAGTTGGATCTGGGTCAAGAACAAAATGCGAAATAACACTTTGTGATTGCTTTTCGCTTTTCATTTCAGCCTTTCGTTATCTTTGTTTCCGTTGCAATGTATATAAACAATAATAGCGTCAATAAGTATAGTTAATATAGGGGAAACCGGATAGAGGCTCTTCTACGTAGATTTAGATCTAAGTTAGTATTCGCTTCGATACTACAATTACTTTCGCTTGCGTGTGTAGTATTCTCGAACTCTTTATCTTCCTCCTGGTCTATATTAAGAATTATAACTTTGACAAATTACTTCTTTTTCAATTTTCTCTTCGACGCTTCCGCTCCCGCTTCCTCGACCAGTTCGAAGTATTTTCGTATCAAAGACGACATTCTCTTTAATTACTACGCGCTTTGCTTCCTTACGTTACTTCTAAACTAAGAATAGTTCTTCATACTTAGTTATATCGAGCGATTAGGAAGTAGCTTTCGAAAGATCGTACTCAGAGTACGCGCTTTCATAGAAGGTGAATACTTACTGTTTTACGGGAGTCTCGAAATTAGAAGAACGAACGATCTTATTAATTAGCCACGCCGCCTCCCGTATTTCCGTGGGGTGTTGGCCAGAATTAGATTTGTCGAACCTACAAGGTTTTTGATAATTTCAATTCAATCGTCTATTAACGGTTGATTTGATTGACTGAATAAAGTAGGCGATGGTTGCACCCAATTTGGGGCCGGCTCTGTTCGTTCAGCTCGCAAAGCGCGAACGCTACACGAGGAAGCGACAGGGTTCAAGTCAGTCAGGCTAGCATGATTGACCAAATCCTGCCATGTCGAGCTTCGAAATCCTTGTCTGCAGGCGATCGAACATTCCGCGTTGTAATGTCATCGCCAAGCAGCAAAGACACTTATCGTTAGCTTTAATGCGGACCACTGCAGTCGTTGGTGACATCCCAATCCGTGCTACCTCTGCCTCGGTTACCCCCAGCAGCGAGGGGGCGGCATGTCACTGCTTCGATAGCATGTCACCACCTTTGCATGAGCGCTTCCTGCTTCTTTCTTGGGTGCCACTCTGTTAGATCCTCGCAGTAGACCTTGTAATGGGCCCAGTCAGGCATGAAGAGTCTCAATGCCTTTTACCAATACTTGTGTATGTTTCTGACTTTATTTATCACACATAGCGATCATGTTTTGCTTATGCCTGATATAGCTCTAGGAGGCGATACTATCCTGCCAATGTTCCTGGTTTTCGAGTTCTTGTGAAGTGAAATGTGCTGTAAGAACCAAACCAAGCATGTGTCTTATCTGAAGGGACGAGCAGGTGGGACGGCAATTCCCAACACGCCACAGCCAAGGCAAGCGAGCGCGACCATTTTAGCCAGGTAAGCAAGGTGATGAAGATAACGGAACAGCGTTGAACGCTCTACCTACAGTATCACAAGCGAGTGTTGGCTACGAACACCAGCACGTGCATGCTTTCAATACCCTAGCTCCTACCAGAAGCTCTTGGCACCATGCTAAACCTCTGCCAATTAATTGGCATGAAACTGCTCTACCACTCCTCACTGCTGGAACACGTGGTTCGACAAGTATCTGACTTTACGTGCTGCTCTGTATATTTTCTAGTCAAAGTGTGATGCTTCAGCCAAGGGCTTGGAGGCTACATTGCTTGCGGCCATACAGCTTTGACCATGCTAACGATAAGATAGTATAAAACTGGACTGACATGCAAGCTGGTTCGCGTGCATTCTACCCTTGCTATCAACTTATATACTCGCTCATCCACCACGATTTTTATAAAGCGCCACGCGTACGACCTCTCTGCATCATGTCTGTCCCGGCCGCAACTGCAGAATACGACTGGATCCTCGCGATCACTACTATCGCTTTCGTTTTCGCGGCAGCCGGTAATGGTGCTAACGATGTCGCCAACTCCTATGCTACCTCAGTGGGCGCTAAGACGCTCACTATGGCACAAGCTTCCGTTCTCGCTACTGTCACTGAGTTCATCGGAGCCGTTGCGCTAGGGGCGCGAGTCACGAGCACGATCAAGAACGGTATAATCACCATTGATCCGTTCGACGGCCGTCCAGGCGTTCTTATGCTGGCTATGGGGTGTGCTGAGGTCGGCAATGCCTTCTGGCTTATAATTGCCACTTCTCTCGGCATGCCTGTTTCTACCACCCATACGATTGTTGGTTCTCTGGTTGGTGTTGGTTTCGCCGCCCAATCTGCTGTCACGTGGGGCTGGGAGGATGGTAGTTTATCTCAGGTGGCCGCCTCCTGGATCATTGCTCCTGGTATTGCTGCTGCTTTTGCCGCTATCACCTTCGCCTCTATCAAATACAGCGTGCTTGAGCGTAAGGAAAGCTTCGAATGGGCTATGCGTCTGATCCCTCTATACATGGCCAGCACTGGAGCTATTCTTGCCTTGTTCTTGGCTATTGAGGTGCCCACAAGCACTGTGACAGGGGGCGGCCCTTTGGCAGGTACCGTTATGGGCACTTTCGCCGGCTGTCTACTTTTGGCTTACGGCTTCTTCCTGCCATTCTTCAAGCGGAAGCTGGTGATGGGAGACAGGACAGTCCGCATTCGGCATATCTTTTACGGCCCACTTCTCCTCAGAGACGACGTTACACTGATGTGGCCCGGGAAGGCCGATGACGAGTTCGTTGCCAACCCTTATGAGGATTCGTTTAGCGCAGAGAGTGCTACGAATGTCAAAGACGAGGAGCATATGCACCACAATACTGCTGCGCTGCCAAATGTGCGCGATGCTCACACCAACACCATCGCACCGCCTCACGATTCGTCACAAGCCAACAAGGCTATCAAACAGAATGAAACTACTACGGTGGGTAGAGTCAAGCAGCCAAAGCCAGAGGAGTGTTGGCTAGATCCTGTCAAAGACCTGTCCTGGACCAATCCTAGAAAGTTCTGGAACTGGCTCAAATACCTCACTCTCCAAGGCGTTACTCGCGACTGCATCCACCACGATTCAGCCTCACTTAGAGCTATTCATGCCAAGGCCCGCCACTACGACTTACGCGTCGAACACATGTTCACATATTGCCAAGTTGTCTCTGCCATAATGATGTCGATCTCGCATGGTAGCAATGACGTTGCCAACGCTGTCGGTCCATGGGCAGTTGTTTACCAGACCTATCACTCTGGTGCAGTTGATACTGAGTCACCCACACCTGTCTGGTTTCTCGTTGTCGCTGGCCTGCTACTCGGACTAGGATTTGCGGTCTACGGTCATCGCATTGTCAAAACCCTCGGCAGAAAGATCACCCAGATGAGCCCTACCCGTGGGTTCTCCATTGAAATGGGGGCAGCCATCACTGTTCTGCTCGCCTCAAAGCTTGGCCTGCCTGTCTCAACCACACACTGCCTTGTTGGAGCTTCACTAGGCGTTGCACTGATGAACTATGATCTTGGTGCTGTGAACTGGAAGCAGCTTGCGATCATCTTCATGGGTTGGGTCATCACTCTGCCCGCCGCGGGTCTTATGAGTGGTCTTCTTTGTGTTATGGCTCTGAATGCGCCTAGTTTTTAGAGTATTCGCGAGGAGTACGAATCGCCTCTCTACGCATCCGCGAATAACTTCTCGCTCTGTGATGCACGGAAGCCAATTGGCATCGTGGCATTAGCAGAGGAGAAGGTATACAGATTTATGGAACAGCCTTTCCTTTGCAGCACGAGCGACGACACTTGTTCCCAACATGATAGCAGAGGTCGGAGCAACAGACGTACAGAAAAGACGTTTTGCACAAATTGTCAGCAAAGCATTAGAAGATGACAAGCTCGCTTTTGGCACTTATCCACTCTACTACAACGGCGTATCAAACAAGTGCGGTTCTAAACAGAAAATTGGACCCATCTACGTCGAAGTCGCAAGTGTTTAAGAATCTGCAATCTCCACTCTCTTTCGTGGACAACCACCACCCTGCCAGCCACATTTATGCACAATCTAATGAGTCCACATCACTGGCATGTTACTTGGCTGAACGCTCTACTCTTTGACGTTATTGCACTTGGAACCCGACGACCGAGCTCGGAAGGACCGTACCTGTTCCCACACGTATTTGTCCGTACCGCATACTCCCATAGCAGTCTAATCATGTTAGAGCTGCGACTCATTGAATGCAAACGGCGTGAAGATGCGAGTCCAGAACTTTGCAGATCGAGAATGGGCGCGCACCTTCGAGCGACTTCGCTGTCGACAGCAAGGAGAAGCCTCTTTCATACTGTAATGGGGTGATAGCCTGTGGCGGGAAGTCGACCAAGGGGTAGCCTTCTCAATTAAGAACGATGAGGAACGGTTTCTTCTGATTTTGAAACAATTATTTCCAAGCACTTGGTTCGATACTTAGATTGAACACGAGGCCCCTATGAAACGCGATACAACTCCAGCCCTATGTACTAATAGAATTTTAGAGTTCTGTACGCTGCTCTGTTTATACAGATCAGCAGAGCAGCAGAGCAGCAGAGCAGCAGAGCACCCTGCAGAAATCACGGGACCAGCTAAATACCGCGGCGCTCCACAGAGCAACTGTTGTTTCCGCTATGCGTTCGCGACGCTCAGCTTTCTGCCTGAGGCATGTATATAATATCTCGGATGTGCGGCATACCATGGCTGCTCTGCATTTTCACCAGCCGAAGCCGTAGCGGAAGGCGTTATATAAGCAGATACCGCGGACAGGGCAGTTGGGCGCGGGTGTGCTAGGGTAGGCGTGTCGTACAGGCCTTGGTAAGTGATGGAGGTGGAAAATGTATGGACGGAACGTGTCAGCAAGCTTGATATGAAGCTTGAGATTCTCCTACGGTCCTGTTGGTGGTGTAGGGAGTGACTGAATCGTGTACAATTCCGCTTTGAGGCGCAGAATTGCAATGCCACCAGCCGAAACTGGTATTGATGTCGCTAATTAGAGTCTGCATCTAGATTCATGAACTGCCACTCTCGGCGGATCTTCTCTCTCAAAAGGCCGTGGCGCTATGTTGTACACGAGCTGACGTCCAATCAAACAGCGGCGATGACATGCCATCTTCGGCCGTAGCCGGTATGGACGGAGAATCTTCCCGCTCCCTACTAATTGAGAACAGCCCTGACGATACTGGCGAACCAGCGTCAAGTAGTGACAGACAAAAATATTCGCAGCACTCAGAGAATGCTTGAACCTTCTGCGTGTGTCGCGTCCTGTCTGGAATCGCACCAGCAGCTTCGACCAATCAATATCTGGCAGTGACATAATACAGCGTATACATGCCTTACTGTTAGCGCAGGCTCCTGTCGATAATGCAACCATCGACAAGCATCTCTCCCTTCCTTCAGACACCTCGACCGGACCAGCACGGGTTTTACTGTACGATAGAACGGCAAAACCCTCGATACCCTCTCGAGCCCTCACAAAATAGTGCAGCACCCGTTGTATTATGTCATCCGAGCATAAGCATGAGGCCATGGATCGTACCCTCGTCTAGCGCGATCACATCACTGTTGATCCATTGTTTCAGAGTCGTTAACCACCCAAGAGTCTCACCATGCAACAGCCTCCTGCGCGGTGATAATACATCGTGTCGCAGGCCGAGGCACTTTAGGAATCCAAGTCGTAGATCGCAGGTTGGCTTGCCAAGACACTAGATAGAAAGGCCCGGTCTACCAGACCGCGCGCCTAAACTAGACAACAATCAATCAACCTACAATTTTCTATCAGCGAGAGGTCACTCCTCGTGCAACACATCGCCGGTTCTGCTAAACACACGTTCAGGCGCATCACTCATGGCCGGCACTGCGAAGATAGCCAAAGCCATGGATACCAGCTCGGGCCAAGGGCTCCTATTTCCGGTCCAGTAAGCAATCGGCGAGTCTCCGATCGAAAGTGATGGATGGCGTGGTTCTGCGAGATACTGTGCCAATTGGTCAATGTCATAGGAGCCGCCGTCGTCGTCACTGCTATCATCATCGCTCAGCATCGTCGCTGCCAGAATTTCTGCTTTCGGAGAAGGCGACGTTCGCATCAAGGTCTTTCGGCGTTGAAAGCATTAGTCCAGCGTCGCATACTCAAGCCAAAGACTACTAAAGGCTTTCTTTGCTCTTAGCAGCCGACCCTCGTTGCTCCAACGCTTCTAGAGGTACCGCCATTTCATTCGAGGGTGAAGCACTACCGCAGCGACGTATACTGGGGTCTCATACAGCTTGCTGTACTAGTCGTTCAGCTTCTGCCACCCCAGGTTAATGCTTGTCGCGAAGTGGTGCCGGGATGTCAACCACGAGCCATTCACATTTTAGCAGGTCTCCGTATTGGGTACTACCTACAATTCCTAAATGTGATCGAGTCGATCCCATTTATTTACGTCCCGAAAAGGGTTTAGGGTTATACCCGAATATAGTCGATCCCATTTAGTCGATCCCATTCTAGTCCCGACGAGTTTTAGAGTTGAAACAGACATGAATTTGTAGAACAGATCATTATAGCAAAACTGAATAGGATCATAGCCCGAAAGGACATGAAAATACACGTTAATGTCGTCGTCAAAGAACAATGCAAACAGAGTGAAGTTCGCGCATAGATTACGTTGCGTTTTTGAGATCGAGGGTAAAGAATGCAATTACACATGTCGAGAGCGTAGCGGCATCCAGGAACATTGCAAAACACACGGGTACAGAAACCCGCGGCAGAAGGGCCGACCCAACAAAGACGCCGACCAGAGTCGATTGTGGGTTGAGAACCAGACATGTCAATGGTTTTTCCGGACAGGCACATGGCAAAAGATATTTCCATTCAAGTGGTACCACGTTTCGGCCAAGCACCCACAGTCAACATCGTCGCAAAAGCCAATGAGTGGATGGATGATTCGTTCACCAACATGGACGAGGCGCAAGACCGAGCCCGTACCGAACGCAATCGATACGAACCGAATCCATGGTTGGAGCATACCGGATGGGAGCGTCATTTGCAAAGCGATCGTCGACAGTGGATCACAGAATTTGTCAAGGCAGTACCCAATGCCAGAAAAGTCCAAGAATGTTTTAGGAGAAGATGAAGACCGGTTTGTGCCCGACCAAGAGAAGGCGTTATGCCGAGCATGCGAGGGTACGACTTTGTTAATCCGCCGTTCATTCCAGATCAGTCGGGTAGAAGTCGTAGGGCGACACGCATTACATTGCATCAATCGACGAGAGAACGGCGCACCGAACAACGAAAAACCATTTTACGGTAAACAGAAGGTCAAGACGATTCGAAAATACGCCAACGTGTTTGCGCAAATATTGAGGTACATTTGGAGGACGGTAGACATGTCAGAGCGGCCCGAATATCGATTGACAGAAGCCCAGAAGCAGGCATTGGCGCGATTACAGCACGCAGCGTCAAGAGGAGCATCGAGCAGCGACGAGCGAGAGGGCATTGTCCAAGCCAGTTCGGAGTTTTGGGTCGCCATGTTCGATCACGAATTGAGGGATAACGAATACGAGAACGCCATGTTGAGCGGATTGGCCGTGTTGGGCACATGTGGAGAGAAGAACGGATGGGTGCCCGCCATATTTTACACGCCCACGTTAGCCGCCATGATCACCAGCATGCGAGCCATCATCATCCGCCGAGCATGGTGCGTCCGAATGAATTACATCGAGCAGCAGACAAAGAAGGGCGTCGATCGCGACATGGTCGAGCAGGACGCACCCGTGATCCATCGATTGGTGCAGCAGGACGTTGAGAGGTTCATGACCATGACCGAGTTCGGTCGCCAGCCCCACCCGATCCAGACCATCCACACCCAGAAGATGTACGGGTTGAAGATCAGATACACGACGAATGCAAACGGACAAGTAGGTTGGTCAGGGACGAACGGCGATGTCATCATGGTACGCAAAGTGCAGTTCAGCATGGATCAGATCCGGACGGTGGTGCATGGTTTGTTGTCGACCGCCCGCCGGCGTTTGGTAGTGGATTTGATGTTCATGGTCCCGGGCGTAGGCGATTGGCGAGCGGAAGACATGCCACGATTCGAAATGACTAGCGTCGTCGACAACCACGGCGTCATGGACGAGGGGTTCAGTTTTATCCACGACGCCCGCAATACGTGGCCCGTGGATGGGAAACGGTGGTTGGGCCAGCGGTTGTTCACCCAAGCACACGTTCGAGAGCGATTCGTGGAGGATATGGAAAGCCAGAAGTTCAACGCCGATGCAGTGGAGTCGTATTTACGCCAAGTGAAGAGGTGGAAGGAAGAGATGTTGGTGTTAGTGCACACGTCGGCAGGGGTACCGGTCAGAGCCACGGAATTGGTCAGCATCCAACAAGTCAACGGCGAGAACGCACGTTGCCAGCGTGGATTCATGATCGACCAAGGCATGGTCGCATTCATCACATCGTACCACAAAGGGTTCAGCGCGAGCCAGAGCCAGAAATGCGTCCACAGGTTCGTGCCGCAGGAGGTGGGGGAATTGATTGTGTATTATTTGTGGTTGATCGACCCGTTCATCCGTATTTTGCAGGGTAGCCGTGGCCGGATGACGTTCAGCCCATGGTTATGGGAGCCAGCTCCAGAAGAGGAGTGGGGTGACGAGGAGGAAGAGTGGGCGGAGGAAGACGAAGTAGAGGGAGGAAGCCCTGATGCATCAAGATTTGCTATTATGTTCTCACTATAGTACTACTTGCCCTTTAGCTCCACTCGGGTTGAGGGAAGAGGGATATACGGGTCCGACGAAGAAGAGCTGGCCGATCGATCAGATGCCAGAGGGTGATGCGGGGTGTCTGTTGATGGACGTGGTAGCGTTCGAGCAGGTTTATACCACAAATCGAACACAACTCTTCCAGCCTTCATACTCCGATCTTTACCATGTCCACGGCATGGACCTTTGTTCGCGTTGATGTAAGGTCGATTGTAAAGGCTGCGAATGGAAAGATAGATTGCTCTCAGGCGTTCCAAGCAAGTCGGGCTGTGCATTGTAGGAGCGAGTCTCAGATTCATGTAAATGCCGTTGCCCGATTGGCTCACTAGACGTAGATTTGGCTTGTCCGCTCTCGCAGCACAAAGAAGCCACCGTGATTTTGCAGTCTCTCTGGCGCTCCCCTATAGCAATGACGATAGACGGTGTTGACATCATGATGAATAGCTGGAGTTGGCGCTCCCCCTTTCCTTACTGTTGGCGGAATGTCGTGCTTGTCGCCCAGATGTCTCGACACTCTTTCACCTTTTGTTTGGAGGGCATATTTGCACTTGATACTTATGATAGCGCGCGCATCTTTGTCCCAGTATAAGCCCAGAGCAAGGAGCTTGCTGCCAACATCGAGTTCGGGGAGGACGTTCCATGCCTGCGCCGACCTTACGTCCCGACTGAGCGACGTCATTGGTGCCGTTGCAGTCATTTATGAATGGGAATGATTACGACAAATGGCTAATAGTACGAGGTGAAGCAGAAAAGGGCGATGTGTCCAGGAACGCGTCGCATTCCCGACAGCCAACAATGCCGCACACGGCGGTCCGTGCGAAACCTGGAACGCGACGCGATCCGAGGTCGTAACTTCCAGCAACGCGCGGCACGGACTGGAGCGCGTCGCGTTCCAGCGGAGAATACGTGAGTAGTATGTGATAAGGTCGTGATTTTTTGTGAGATCAACACGCTGTGACCCTTGAGTCTGCTCTTGTACTGGCTGCCAGTGAACGACGTGGTCCATGGCTTGGGTAACGTAATTTATAGAACAATTCGCACGTGTTCGCGTGGAAGGTGAGACAAGATTTGGACGATGCAAGTCCGAAAGTGGTGCGGAAAACAGTGTTCCCCGGGTGATCATTAGCGCAACGCAAACTACCGCTCACGCTAGCCCCAAAGTGTAGACGCTAAACCCCGAAAAAGCCGGGGGACACTGTCTCCCTGCGTGTAATCATGTACTAGGTCGAGTCCTGTCGGATTGAAGCCGTGCACAGCCGCGCTTTACTCTATACGGCAACTGCCAAGTGCGAGTCTAGCTGAACTCGAGGCATCATATTGGCTAGGTAATCGCCTATAAAGTTCTTTGCTAGCCCTAAAACTATATCTACTATTCCTCTAAATCTAAACTACGTTGCTAGCTTGCTTGCCTTATCCGTACTAGCTAATCCGATTACTATCTTAATAAATCGATGCTAGTCGCTTAATCAGAATTTGTTTATTACCTACTTCCGTATTCGCTCTTCGACTTATCTAATACAGCTTATACTTCTAGTTATAATAAACTATAAATCTTAGTTCGCTCTTAGCATTCTTCTATCTATACTAGTAATTGCTATCGAGCTTAACTTTATATCCTTCTGCTTTCTTATTAGTATATTAGCTATCTAATATTCTCTTCTAGTAATAACTTACTATTTACTAGTATCTCTTCTACTTTAGTTAAGTACTTAGAATTATTAATCGTACTAGACTTATAGTACTCTATAGTAACAAATATTAGGAATTACTTACCTAACTAGATTAGATTACTTAATTATATTATAGTCTTATTATTAGAGTCGAATCTATAGTAATATTATTTACTATTATACTATAGTACTAAGCTATATAGATCGAAAGATTCTAGCTCTATATTACTATTAATAGTATTCTAAGGCTATTACTATCGAATAATAGAACTAAGACTTCGTTATTAGCTATAGAAGAGAGTACTATAATAAATTCTTATAAAGCTATAGAATAATTATTTTTTCGTTTATTATTTATATTTTACTAAGAAGCTAATAGATAGATAGAAGCTTGCGTATTATATCTAGATATATAATCTATTATAAGTATTTATCTCTTCGCTCTATCTTATTACTATATAGCTATATATATATAGTTATATTATTATGTAATTATAATAGTATTACTAATAGATACTCGAAGTACTCTTTCTTACTAATTACTTTATCTTACTATAAGAATAGAATTATTTAGTTAAGTCTAGCTAGTTATAAAAGCAGCTATAATACTATACCTATACCTTATTAGGTATATAATAACTATATAGCTATCTATATAGATAAGTATATCTCTAAAAGTATCTATAAGATATAAGATATATAGTACTTACTATAGTCTATTACGTTTTTTAGCTACTATAACTAGGTAATTATAATCGAGACTTACCTCTTATTCGATTTAGCTAGCTATATAAGAAATTAAGACTATATCTCGCAGAAAGTAATATTTTACTATATATATAGCTCTATATATATACTATATCTATATATATATCTCTATAAGCTCGATTATAGCTAATAATCTAATATAAAGTATTAATACGGAATTCTCTATTACTCTATCTATTTATCTTATATAGATCTTAGAGCTAAGGCTACTAGCTATACTATCTAGATCGAATTATCTTCTCTAAATCTAGTTTCTTTATCTAATTAATTAAAGAAAGTCTCTATATTAATAAACAATTAGCTAAATTGTTTCTATAGCTAGTCTATATCTTCTATACTCTCGAAAATACTATAATAGAGTAGTAGTATAATATCTTTAAACTTATAGACGCTTATACTTTTACTAGTAAGCTTAGCTTACTAATATATCGACTATAGATTTAGATACTAGAAATAACTTATATATAGCTATAGCTATTTTTGCTCTTACTATTCGTACTATTATCTAGCTTTCTTCCTTTATTTAAATATCTCGAAGTACTATAGATATACTAAGAATTCGTAATTCTAGTCTTACTTAACTACTCTATAAAATAAGTAAGTAGCCTTCGTACTTACTAGATCGAGATAGTACTATACTAGTTCTAAATAAACTTAAAGCTACTCTTACTAGATAAGCTAAAACTCTATATATATAGTATTCTACTCGACTTTCTTAACTAGGTCTATTACGTCTTAGTAAGCTACTCTATATATATTATATAGTATATCTTCTAGTATATACTATCTTCGATTCTAGCTAATATCTAAGTAATTACTTAGTAATATCTAGTAGTATTACTTACCTTATAGATACTAGTATGCTACTTGCTTATTCTAACGCTTTTAAAGTACTAAATCGTCTCTATAATTAGCTAGCTTATACAGATCGACTAGCGAACTATCTATTATCTAAGATTCCTAGCTTACTAGTAGTAGTACTATCGAATATATACGCTTCTTATTACGCTTTACTCGACTAGACTCTTAGGCGAAGATTACTAGAGACTCGGGCTCGTTTATATTTATAACGAGCTAAATATAAGAATAATTAAATCGCTTAGCTAGAGTAATAGTTACTATAATATAAGGCGTATTAGAAGCCTAAGTCTAGTAATTAAGTATTTACTTCTTCTCTACTAACATCTTACTCTTAGTAGTATATAAGCTATAACTAAGCAAGTCTGCTAGATTATCTATGTCTTTATATATACGGATATATAGAATAATCTTATTATAAGCGTAGTCGAAGAAGCCTAAGTTAGTCTATACCTCTTTAGCCTTAGCTATAGTCTACTTAAGAAGGCTTCTAGCGCGAGTATCTATCTTATATACTATATAAAAGATATTCGGTCGATTACTTAGTACTCTAATTACTATAGAGTAGTAGAGGTAATTTCTTTCTTCGAACTCTACTTATATAGATAGCGGAAGAGTAGCTATAAGGTAGATAAATTAAGTTCTAAGGCTCCGAATAGCTATAAGCTCGATAATACTAGGTCGATATTCGGTAGTAACTATAGTTAGGTAACATTCGTTAATAACAATCCGATCGAGCTTCTGCTCTGCTATTAACCTACGGGCGTACTTTATAAAGTCCTTCGAAGAGACGGCCTCCGCGCTAACCAGTATTAGTGCTGCCTCCCGACTCTCGCCTAGCTACTACTCTAGATAATCGATCTTTATCTCTCTTATATGCTGGAGCATATCTCTATAAAGTGAGACGAGCGGTATAATAAGTATCGTTACTCTAGCGTTAGGTAGGGTATATGGAAGTATGAAAAGTAAGCTTTTCCTAGCGCTTATTAGAAGGATAGTAACGACCTACTCCATCTAGGACATAATGGCGATAAGAGCTTTCTCCTATTCGTAGGACTTCTAGCCTGCTTCTTTATGACTATATAACTTCTTCAATCCCCCGAGGAGAGCTTTACTCGACTAAGGCTTGCGAGGACGGTAGATCCCCTTAGCCACTCTCTTTGTTAGGCGAGACTCTTGTTCGGTCCTCCCGCGTTTCCTTCGCTTAAGGACTTTTTCTACGCCCTAGAAGTCCTGCCATAGCGTCGAAGCCTATAGTCCCATTCGGACCTTACTATCCCACAAGTTGCTAAATACGGCTCCTGCCTAGTTAGTATAGGCTCGGTTCACTATTCGTGTCTTGTGGTTTCGCTGGTCGGTTATGCTTCGAATGACCGGGTCTATCTCTTCTGCATCTTCGTCGCCATCGTCAGGGTCGACGCACTCGATGCGACTGGCGAATTTCGTCTTGACGATCGCTATTGTGATCTGCCTCCAGTTGGCGACGTGAAGCCGGGGCACACATGCTCGGATGCTCGCCTCTTCCAAGTAGCGACTCAGGTGACCTTCCGGCCATACCTTCCCGTCCTTCTCCCAGAGGTATGGAGAGAGTAACGCATTTGGCAATGCTTGTCGTAGGAACCTCTCTCGTAGTGGCAGAACATAAACGATGTAGTCTAGGAGTAGCTCGGCGATCGGGTTGGCGAGAAAGCGAACATTCTCTTTGTAGTTGCCTGTCTGTTGCTGACCTTTGTGGTATTGGATATGCACTATCACACGGTCGAAGCGAGTTAGTGTAGACTGTCGCCGCTGCGTGTTGCGATATGTCATCGAGAAGGACTCGCTCTCCCGCACAGGCTGTCCGCCACTGATGTGTATGAGGACACACAGTCGCTTCAGGAACTCCTGCACCGTAGCCTCGTAACCCGCCGTCGCGCTCTCCCTCCACGCCCATCCGCGGGATGACTGACTGTTCTCAACGAGGAAGATTCGACACAGTTGTTCGGATTGCTCGATTGCTTTCGTCAACGCCTGTCCCGTGCCTTCGAGACTCGCCACGTTATCTCTATGTTGAGTGAAGTTCCAGCGGACAGTATCGACATTAACGCTGTCTTTGAGAACGAGAGGGCTCATTCGACGAAGATCCTTGAGACCTAGTATCAGATTGTCGTACAGTAGCTGACAATACCCTTGGTATTCAGATGCGAGTAGCAATGGTACCTGATCCATACGTAGCTCCGTATCTTCGTAGGTCAGGACTTGCTCACTCTCATCCCAAGATGCCTCGTGAGTGCCCACGCTCGTACTTGATACCTTGAACAGTAGTAGATGCCACCTGAGTATCTCCCCCATCGGTGTTTCTATAGTCTGCTGGAGGTACTCGTCGTAGTATGCTTTTATAAGTTTCAACATCTTTCCACAGCCTTGCTGTTCTTTCAAGGCGCTGTCGTAGAAGATCAATAGTTGTATAACCCAGATCATAGCTGAGAGGCTACTATTGAAGTTGCCAGGCTCCATCCAGCTTCGTGTCGACGGCTTGATGCTTAGTATGGCGCAGAAACTTAATAGCAGCGACTCGTATTGGCGGGCGCCTGTCGTGTGGCAGATGATAAGTATCCATAGCTCTAGAAGTCGATCTTTCATCTCTTTTCCCTCCTCTTTGTTAGCTTCCTTATTATTATCTCCGATAGGGCTCGTCTGTCTCTGCTGTGCAATCCGGTATATATCACGCTATACTGCCAACTGCTCGTCTGTTGCCTCGATTATATCCTCCGGCCTCTGCATATCGTCGTCGTTCTCAGCTGCTGCACTGAAATAGTACTCGTCAGGAGCGATAACTCTGCTAAAGTACGACACGAATCAAAGCGCTATTCCGAAGTAGCTTATAAGGCTTTTCGGTCCTTTGTATGGATCGAATAGTCTGGTCTTGCCCGTCAGATCGACTTGCGAAGGCTGGAAACAGCTGAGGACGATTCGGCATTGGTAGGTCAACATGCAGTCAGGCCCATCGAAGCATAGCTTATAGGCGTCCTGTAATAACGATTGCATCGCATCGACAATGGTACGCAGATTGCTCTCATCTCCCAATAGAGGCACGGCGATTGCTGTTCGGATCTCGTCCTTTCTGAGACCACACACGTGGTCGGCAATGCCTATTTCTCTCAGCCAAGGGACTATAGCGGAGACATGGTCATCGAATCCATGTACTCGATCAGCATCATCAGCGGCATCACGCTGCGCTTGTTGAACATCGTTCTCCTGCGCGCGGAAGAATTCATGCTTCTGCCATGTCTGCCTTTCGTAATCCGCTACTTCGCCCTGACTTGCCACTTCGAAATATTTTTGCCAGCTATTGACCTTGAAGAACCGCTGGCACGCACAGTCCTGGGTCCAAATCTTGTTCGCTGCATGGAGCTGCTTTGAGCGAACATCTCCTCCACGCTTTTGCTGATTCACCCATCCATGTTTCTGCTTACAGTGTTTCCGCATGAGGCGTAGATCACGACATACGTAAGAACAGGAGATATTCCTGTCGTCCACCCAGTCGCATCTTAGCCCGTCGAAGTAGACTGGTAGGATCGAAACGGGAGGATCGGTCGACCTCGGATAAACGACATCGTTGTGAACGTCCGCTAGAGCAGTGCACGTTTCGATCGTCGCAACGTAGGAGCGACGTTGTTCTAGGGTGAGACGCGGGTGATACGTTTTCAGATGGGTCTTCAGGTGAGAGGGCACTACTGCGTACTGACATTTTTTGCAAATCAAGACCTTGTGCGTATCGTCAATTTCGAAAAGATAGTCGAAGTCCATAACTGCTGCGGGTAATCGAGTAGACAAAAGCGGCCCAGGTTATGCTGCTATACATTTTTCATCGCTACCTGTTACATGATTTAAGGTGGCAGAAGCGCTCGACTATCAACAATTGTTCATTCCATAGCAACATTCCTTCTTTCGCTTTCCTGCATATGACAAGGTGTAGATGCGTCTCACTCTGTGGGACAGACTTCTTCTACTCGCAGCTGCTAATCTCTGTTGCGGGGCAGACTTCCAAATCTGTCGCTGGCTGCGTTTTTGGCGTTTCTATCACTGTCACATTGTCGCACCATTCCTGCAAATAAACCAACAAAAATTGGTGAGCAAACGAAAACGTGCTGTGATATCTTACCATCTCAGTTTTAGCTGATAACGATTTCGTAAGAGCAAAGGTTTCGGGTCAAGCAAAGCAAAGGTTTCGGCTCCTTTCTGCTTACCCTAACCCAAAATTTACGTGGCATTACAAAGGTCTCTTCTCGAAATCTTTGTCTTCTAATGGTAGGTGTAGGGGAGACCTGACTAGCCTTCCAGGAGTGCGATGAAAAGTATTTGTTGGTGTGGAGTAGGTGCCCATGGTGACATGCGTTATTGAATTTCAGCGCCATAGTGCACCCACCATTTTCATGCGAAATGTAGCCGTCTTTCGTCTGGGAAGTCAGGGTATGGCCATCGAAAGAAATACTGCGGCTGAGGTATGCTGACACAAGATTTCATTTCAACAGAGCAAAGAAGCGAGGGAAGATCTCAATATGGCTGACGTCGTTGTATTGTGGATGGTACGGTGCGACAAGACAACGGTCTTAACAAAATTGTGGTCTAGTTTCCACGGACTCCCAGCTCACAATCGTAACACCACAGGTCTGTTGATAGACGCAAGCCCAGTCATCTGTCCAGATCTATCTCTCTTTCTCCTCCTCCCCTCACAATGTCGCCTTCCACGCTTCCATCCCGTTGACCGCCGTGAGCAGGAAATTCGGAGCAACAGCCTTCGCGGTGTCCCTGGCATTTTTGAAAGCTTCAACTGATCGAATGGTACAACCAGTTGGGGGCGTATGTAGAGCTCCATGGAGACGTTGCTTGATCCAACCCAGCCACAAGCTTTCGCTGGCCTGGATGGCAGGGAAATGAGTGACATTGTTGAAGCCCACAACCTCGAGTGACTGCTCCCACACTCCCTCGTCCATGGAGTCGCAGAGTTGGTGAAGTGTGGACAAAATGGTCGACGGGTAGGGACCGTCATACGGTATGATGCCATCTGAGCCATTGGCATTGCCAGCTATCAAGAGCAGCGGTCCGGCAAAGCGTTTGTCACCCACACGTGTCAAGTTTGCCCACTCCTCAACCTCCGGTGCGTTGCGCCAACCTGGCTTTGTGATATTCGTCAAGATTGAACCAAAGAGCAGATTCGAAGTTGGAAGACAGACTTCCGAGTGCTCGTATGCATTTCGGTAGATATTAAGTGCCTGATCCGTGAAGCCTGTCAGGTTGTACGAAGGGTATACAGCATTGACAGCACCGATCGTAAACGTCTGCAGAGATGCAGCAGGCAGCGCCCAGGCAACTTTGGGGTTGTCCTCAGCGTCTTGAATAATATCGAGGGGCGAGCCTGCTGGTGCAATGAGGACAGTCCCGCTATATCCCTCGAGTGGATTGACGGCTTGACGTTCGGCGAAACCCCACGCAGCCCGTCCACCTTGTGAGTGGCCCATGGCAACGAAAGATCCGGCTGGCTTCAGGTATTGGGAAAATGCAGCGCGGGTAGCAGTCAGGGCGTACGCCATGTCGTTGGCTTGCGCAGGTGAAGTAGCCCAAGGGTGGTAGATCTTGGTGCCGTTGGCAAAAGAGCTGACTCCGAGACCAGCATAGTCAGGTGCAACGACGGCCATGCCCTGGTTGGCAAGCAGATATGGAACCATGAAATGATACTGCAGACTCTGGTAGTTGCTCGGTGCACATGGGCCGAACAATCCAGATGTTCCGTGAGCCCAGAGAGTAACGTCGTATCCCGAGTCATCGCCATCGCGTAGCGCGTGGTAAGGCCAGAGGATGTAGGCAGACGCTGGCAGGACGCTTCCATGTGCGTCGACTGTGGTATAGATGATGCGTGACATACTCAAGCCGCCCGGAACAGTGTAATTGGTCAAATCAGTGGCATATTCAATCTTCAGTGGGAGACCTGGTTCAAGAGAGCTTGAAAAATTGGCGGGTGTCTTGTACCATGAGAGATCGGGGCTAGCATGCTGAGAGGTCTCGAACGTCTTTCCCAATGACGCCATTTGTTGGGGGGAAGGAGTGCTCTGCGCAATGCACATTGCCGCGAAGAGCAGTGTGCTCACTTGGTGCAGTCTTCGAAACATGATGGCCGGGAGTGTTTCGTAAGGAATCACCGACAGAAAGAGCCTCCGAGGTATTGATTTGATGATGTTAGGATGTTACAAAAAAAAGGAAAAGGTCAAGTGAGCATTATATACTCACCGTCCAGTAATGCATTACTGTCGCCAAGCTAGACTCTCGTCGTTTAGACGCATGGTTCAGCTTGTATGCGGCCGCTTCCAGCTGAGCCATACCGTTCACCTTAATCAGGGACACCGTCGGCCGATTCCACATTCACAATTCCATATTGATGCTCACCAATTGTTGTGCTTCTAGATACCATCGTTTGCAGACTAAGTTAGAGTGAAGCTAATACCGAATCGGACTAGCGCGGTCAAATTGTTAGCCTGAATGTAAACGAGGGCTGAACGAGAACGAGGGCTGAGTGCAATTCTGCGCCTCGAATCTTGCACACACATGCCTCTTGATGACTACAATGCATTGCCATCAGTATCGTTTATCGTTTAGCTCCTGCACAGACTCGCTCACCAATGAAATGTTCAATTGCGATCTGCGGCGACTTCGGTGCAAGTACCTGGTGCCCGGGTCGAATTACTTCGTGGCGCACTCTGCGGCGCGCAAGGTAACATTTGTCACGAAAGCTGCTTATGACATGGTCTGTACAATGGATGCAGGCAGTCAGCATGCTCGAAATCCCGTAGCTGCATGACAATTACACGGAAGATCCGGAGACGTATGATGTACCAGAGCTCAAAGCGATCGGACCTGTAGACATATAAAGTTGACCTTCTGGCATTTCACAACAACGGAATCAAAAAGCCACAGACATTGCCTTCATCTTATTCTACATTTGCTCCCTACTCAATGAGGGCCACTTTCGTATTCCTACTCGCAGCGACTGCCGCTTTTGCGCAGACATTGCCAGAGCTCCCTGAGCCCAAGACACAGACGACCGCTTTCAACTCTTCCTTCAAGTTTTCCAATGAACAGATGACCCTCGGCCAAATCTGGCCTGACTTAGCAGAAAACATCGAAACAATACTCAACTTTGATCGATCCCAGCTCGCCAACGGAGGGCCAAGCCAAGATAGCTTCTACCATCTCGGCAACGTCACCACTCCAAAGCAACCGGGTCAAGTTCTCAAGGTCCAGAATGTCACCGACCCTACTCCTTACAACATTCCTGCTAAGACTGCCCTCTCACGCTTCATCTACACGACGACCAATGTCAATGGAACGCTCATTCCGGCTTCTGCTTATGTCCTCTGGCCTTGGACACCGAAGGATATCAATGGCAACTCTAATGGCAAAGCTCCCGTCGTTTTGTGGTCTCACGGCACCTCGGGCTTCTTCGCAGACGGGTCTCCTTCTGCGCACAGATCTTTGTTCTACGGCAACGTCATGCCATTCACCCTCGCTCAAGCTGGATACGTTGTTATCGCATCAGACTACGCTGGCCTTGGAGTGCAGACATCTTGGGATGGGAGCTACGTTCCGCACCAATACCAGAACCGTGTCGCTCAGGCTTTCGACAGCTTGTACGCTCTCCGCGCCGCTCGATCAGTCTTCCCCGACAAGATCACCAACGACTACATCAACGTTGGGCACAGTCAAGGTGGTGCCGCATCCTGGGGAGTTTCAGAAGTACTTGCGCAGAACTCCGAGAACAAGTTCGACGACCTCGAGCAAGGGTATCTTGGCTCAGTGATCTTCGCACCTGGCATTAATGCACTCAGTCGAGGCCCACAAGCCTTCGGACCGTGGGTTGGAAAAGACTTACACCTGATGTACCCTGATTTCAAGCTCTCAGACTGGCTCACACCGCTCGGCATCGCTCGCACTGAATTGCTCACTGAGCTTCAGGGCGGCCAGTACGTCTCCGAGCTGCTGTTCCTAGCAAATGCCACAGAAATCCTCAGTCCAACATGGAACCAGACTTGGTATGCCGGAGCATATCTCAACTTCACCAATCCCGGAAACCGAAAGTACAAAGCGCCTATGCTCTTGTTCTCTGGAACCGACGATCAGGGCGGCATACCATGGAAGACAGCCAATTCAACCTTTGAGTCAACTTGTGATAACCACTATAGCGGCTCGTTCGAATTCGTAACGCTCGAGGGAGTCGAACACTTTCCCAGTATGGATGCCACGAGGCACAAGTGGCTTCGATGGATCGAAGATCGTTTCTCCAAGAAGCCCGTCAAGTCGAATGAGTGCACAAGATCGACACTGGGTGGCTTCCTTCCCGAAAACTCCTACCAGAACGTCAGCACCTCGTTCACAAAATGGGCTGGAGCGCCGGGCGAGTTCTATGAGCTTGTTGCTGGCGGCTTCTAGTCGTGTCCGCAGCCGAATCTCTGCCCGATCCTCAAGCCAAGCTCGACTTCTCGTTGCCTCTGGGTATAGGCAAAGTAGAGCCAGACAATCAGCGCATCGTACAGCTTTATAGTCTCAATTACCTCTCTCCCTTTCCAGACTCTCTTATAGCGTATAGAGACATCATGATTTATACAGACTAGACTCTGGAGGCTAGATTTTGCGATAGGTTTAAGTGCTCTTTTATGTTGATCCTTTAGCTCAAATCAATCTATCCTGTCAATACGATAAATTGCGGCTCTCTGACTTGCATGGAACTTGTCCAGCTTTCTACAGTAATAAAGAAAAATCCTTTAGAGTATATTCGGCCTTGACAGGCTGATAAAGCGTCGCCGCGCCCCCACTTCTCCCCTGGGCGCGCGGCCACACCATACCGGGCGCGCGGCCACTTATTACTAGGCGCGCGGTCAGTTCCCTATTACTGATTGTGCGGCTACTCTCCTAAAACTCGTACAGCCACTTTTCTGCATTCAGGCGCGCAGTCAATTTCCTACTTCTAGGCGCGCGGCCGGTCTTTGGTAGGCGCGCGACTTTTTGATGGGCGCGCGGCCACTCTCTGCAGGGCGCGCGGCCGCTTTTTGACGGGCGCGCGGCCAATCTATACCAGTCGCGTGGTTTGTGCGGCCAATTTCCTACTGATCGTATAGCCACTTTTTTACAGTTGGGCGCGCAGCCAGTTGCCTACCACTAGGCGCGCCCGGCGACATTTTGGTGGGTGCGCGGCCACTTTTTGGCTGGTGGTCGCACGGCCGCTTTTTGGTTGGCGCGCGGCGACTTTTTGCGGGCGCGCGGCCACTCTCTAATTACTGGCCGCGCGCCCATTCTCCTTAGTATATATAGCCACATTTCTGCTTGAGCTACTTTTTTGCTATACAAGTGTCAATACCACGACTCCTCAAGATATTCCGGCTATAGAACGACTAGCATTCGTACGTAGTAACTCTTCTAGGATTAGCTGCGTAGCTACTCTTCGAACTAACTGCTGCTACTATGAGCTATACAAACACTTTTCAGCTACGCAGCTGCGTGTATAACAGCTAGCTGAGTGCTATATAGTATTCCTAGGTAATGAGTATAGCACACTGCTATTTCATAGCCGCGCGGCCACTTTTCGCCGAGCTGCTACTTGTCTGGCCGCGCGCCGACTTTTTGCTGGCCGCGCGCCCACGCTATGCAGCCATTTCCTAGCTGCACATTTATATACTTGCACTACGTCTAGCCAAATACTCTATAACACTTGTTGGTTCAAAGTTGTGCGACTACTTCGGATTTGATACTATAGTATGACTTCCATTCGCATGATCCTCTCGATGGTCATGCGAACATCTCTGCATATTCTCAGCCTATCTTTCCTAATGCAACAACACTTCAGCTGGCGTGCGAATGGCATAGTTCTCTGCCTAGTCGTAGCGCTCGATCGACGACGACAGCTTCTGACTTGGTGCGCTTAACAGTATTATAGACGCTGAGAACCTCTGCAAGAAATATCAATGCAATCTCGAAGCTCAAACTGCCTATCGGGTATATCAAACTTGTCGCGATCTGCTCCATATCGATGCCGAAGTAGATACCTGCGTGAAGTTTCGGGCTGACCTTGGCACCTCTTCACTGCTTTCATAGCCAGTCTCTACATAAGCTCGCGCATTTCAAGGCTTTGAAGCTGCGAAAGTTTCTCCGCCCGCCTACTCTCGTCGCGACAGTGCGCAAGGCGGGTGGCAAGATTATAGCTTATGTCATCTCTACGAAAGTTACCAGTAGCAAAGCCCGCATGCTCGTGGAAAGATCGCAAAGACGGTAATTGGGAGACATAGTCGAGTATCAGGGTGATACTATCGCACGGAGGCTAGTTGCCAAGTAAGGCGAGACATCCGGCCTGGCAAGCTGATGACTGGGCTTCGTATAGCACGTTGGGCATGGCTATGTGAAAGTCCAATTATAGAGACTACATGTTCAAAACCTGCATCAGCTTGCTCGAATGGGTCTGAGACTTGGACGGAGATCTGGCAGATCAAAGTAGAAAGAATCAGGTTTAGATACAAGTACAAGAGAAAAGTTTAGATACAAAAGATTGCAGGACAACTAATGACAAGTGGTTGGACCTCGACGTCTCCGGATGTGACAATGCGTCATCCCTCCTTGACCCGAGAATGCCCCAGAACCCGAACACGATGGTAGGGTCAATTGAGTATGCAGCTATGTCTAGTTCGCGATCTTGCAGTGGTCGGGAAGAAGGATAGTCTGACCGACAGCAAGCTTAGTCGGGTCGACGTTGAGGTTCACGCCCTGGATGTTTCCGACAGTAGTGCCATACTTTGCGGCCAAGTCGAAGAAGAGGTCACCACTCTTGATCTTGTAGGTCTTGACCAAGCACTGCGATCCCTCGCAGATGGGGACGTTTATCATCTGGTCCGGGAAGATCAGATCGATGTTCTCAATCTGTTTGTTCGCGTCGACAAGGGCACTCAGAGTGATGTTGTAGTTGCTAGCGATGTTGGACAGAGTGTCACCACTCCTGACAACATAAGCAGAGCTGGCAGCGAGAGCACAGGTGGCAGTGGCGGCGGGAGCAGGCGGCGGGAGGCATGAAGTGTTGTCTGGAGTGGTACATCCAGTAGGGATCTTCAAGGCCTGGCCTGGAACGATCAAGTTCGGGTTTGAGATATTATTAAAACTGGCAATGTCGCAGATACCAGAATTGAACTTCGTGCTGAGACTACCGAGAGTGTCACCTGCTACAGTAGTGTAGTCAACCGTGGCGTTGGCACCGCATGGGAGCGCAGAAGCTGGACCTATGTCAGTCGAAAAGGTCATCATAACGCAACCAGACTTTCTTACATCCAGTTTGAGGCAGAGCCATAGCAGTGGCAGATGCCAGCAGGGAAACGAAAATCGAAGCGTAGGAAGCCATTGTATTGTAATGAATGGGATTTGGCAAAATGAACGTTCTGGATCTGTTGGCAAGAGTGAAGCGAAAGAGCGACTGTATGATTTGAGAGTAGGGAATGGTTATAGTTGGTGACGAGACATGCAGTGATGGGCATTTTGGTCGATATATATATGTACCTCTCTGGTCCTTTGCTCAATGCTCAATGCGATGCGAGATGGCTGAGGCGATGTATAATTCACTCAGCACTAGTGATAACTTTACAAGATGAGGTCTACAGGGTTTCTGGTTGCGACCAATCTAGCTTCGTGGATGGAACTCGTGCCAAGTGATTTCGATGAGAGGCACTTACGTCGCACTCGTATAGAAGGAGGCAACGACGTGAATTTAGTTGCGGGACAGCTAAAGCACTCTTGGGAGTCTTGCGACTGCCGTCCTTGGAAATCTGACTTATGGAGGCAGTCCGGAACACGTTGTTTGTGAGCAATATGTCAACGCGTGCTCGCGTTTGGCCGCGCATATGGCGTGGGCTTTGATCGCAGCCCCTTATTCAAGGCTCGAAGCTTCTGATTGTTGATGATACAGGTTGAAGCTTCTTCAGCACAGATCGTGTTTCTGGGGACGATACTTTCCTCACTCCACACCAAGAAGACATGGTACAGGGTATATCGTGTGACAAGCTAGCCAACGGCTGTCATGTTTGGGGAAAGTCTTTAGGCAGCATCTCGGCAGTCAGTGCTTCATCACAACTTTCGGCTTCTACCGAATCCTTCAACCGCGCATCGACATTTAGCGTGGGTGAAGCTGCTGAGCGTTATTACGAAGGAGCCCCCTAAGAACTTTAATTCGACAGTCAGTAGCGTATCATGGCTATGAAACTTTGCACCAGGAATTGCAAGGTTGAATTACGGCGGAAGTACAAATCCTGGGCACGCTGGTGTAGCAAACCCGAAACCCTACGTACTTGGGAGCGGCCAAACAATCACCGCTTCTCCTTACTCTACTCTCTGCTCGCTATCAGCAACCTATTCATAGTCTTGTGATGCTGCTACATCATCACTGAAGCTGGCCCCTATGTCGTTGCATCGTGACATCCTCCTTCTTCTCTGGAATCGAAATCGCACATACCCACTTGGCGACTTATAAATCAATGAATTGCCGGACCAGCATCTTCCCATGCTGCATCGGGCGGTACAATACACTTAGCCGAGGATACAATCTCATGAGGCGGGCCTGTGTATGCTTCCGCTGAGTATTCCTACTAGTACTCCTCTGCTCTCTTCGTCTCAGTCTTACTGTGCCTTACTACGCAGCACTTCTTTACGGAAGGGAATCACAACTAGATTGATGATGTCGCGCACTGTCATCGAGGTCGAAAGTCCTTTCGGGAAGCGATTCGTGAATCATGCGTTAGCACATGCCTTTCTGGGTCGAGCAGTCACGTCACCGCAGGGGATTGGGATGAGCATGTTGAATCTGCTGGCTACCATTTGAGATAGGGACAGTCGCTGCATCGCCTTCACGCAAGCAATACGTCTGCGACCGTCCGGCTTTCATACAGGGTACTAAGTTGTAAGGATAGGTGAAAGAGTCGATGGGCAAGCTTGAAGCGCGTAACGATGGCATTCGATACCAGCTTTAAGGAATAGATCTGGAGATCGAGAACATGATTCAAAGCCTCACCACTCATCCTCGCTCACAGCTCTCTTTAACGTCGCCACGTGTGTAAGACCTCCGCACGGCAGTAAGCAAGGGCGAGAATAAGGGCGATGTCGACACTAGCAGGTAAACGAATTTTACAAACCGATCTGTGTAAGCCTCGAGTGCCGAGGAATGAAAGGTCGTTGTTTTCGACAATGTTGATCGCCGCGATGGCCACTTCGCCAACCCGAAATATGACCGCCGACGACTTCACTAGCAACAACCTGTGCCTGCATTAAAGTGGCCCTCCCGATTTTCGAGACGCTATCTTTGATCAGACAGAGCTGGTGGCCTTGGGGATCCTCGAAGGCCCACTCCTTGTACTTGAAGTTATAATGGCGAACGTCGAGAATATTCTTGTTGTTGGCAGCGATTCGCAGCGTGCGCCCCAGACTCCCCGAAGTCCAAAGGCTGTCGGCTCCGAGCGTGAACAATGTGTCTCCGCTCTCGTCGCAGGCTACAGCATCGCGGAAGTGTTTATCGTGGCAGCGGGATGTAATAGTAAGGTCAGCCTTTGCAATGTGACCGCTATCACAGATGGCCGGCACCGCGGGCTGTGAGAGACGGACGTTCTTCATGGTGGTCGATTGATGATATGGGTGTAGGCAAGTATCGAAATTTTCGGAAGCACTCGACGAAGAAAGTCAATCTGACTCTGACAGAGGAGGCGGTTGGTCAGTGAAATCGATCTGCACGGGAGGTGAAATATGGACAGATGTTGTCCCTGGAGCGAATAGCGCCATATTGCAATCGAGGAGGATGTTGTTGTAGAGTCTAGCAAGGATCGTGGCGTCTGGGGCTCCACCACCAGCGATAGAAAAATGGAGACGATATCTTAGCAAGACGCCTCAGTATGCCGACTTCGGGAAATCTTCCTTAGCCTGGCGCTTAGCGCACGAGTGATATAGACGCCAAGCAAAACATCGGCAGGTATGGAGTGGCAAGT
Organism: Cladosporium sp. BF-F; assembly: GCA_030463185.1. Classification (NCBI taxonomy): domain Eukaryota; kingdom Fungi; phylum Ascomycota; class Dothideomycetes; order Cladosporiales; family Cladosporiaceae; genus Cladosporium; species Cladosporium sp. BF-F. The sequence continues at coordinate 1,887,659 of JAMRMS010000003.1, read as the reverse complement.
AGTATATTCCACTATCCAGTACATGCCCTCCTACCTACGTCTCGGATTGTCCTCAACACTCGTTTCCCTCACTCACTGCAGAACAGGAATATGACCCCCCACCAAGACGGCGACAAGACCGGTGTGAGGGGCGGATCTGTCCCATAGTCTACAGACTCCAACAAACGCTACAGATCTAAGGCCGGGCGGGCTTCGTATAGAACACAGTTAGGCTTGGGTGTTCAATACTGAAGGCATAAGGATCAGAATTGTATGTAGTGGATGCCCGCTATTCCGTGATTGATTTTATTGCTTGAAAAAGTCATCCAAAATTGCTTGTGTTGCTTAATCGGCCTCTATACCTGCATCTGAACTTTCTTTGTTACATGTAATCGGATATTGACACCATCCCAAAACCCAAAGTAAATAATGCACATCACACGGTGCTTATCCATGGAACACAACCATTAGCGATAACCTCGCTATAATTCCCCAATGGTCTAGTGGCTATGATTTCCGCTTGTCATTCACACCGACAAGCCGCGGGAGACCAGGGTTCGATTCCCTGTTGAGGAGCAACTCGTGAACGTGACAGTTCTTCAAACGTCAAGTCTTCCGGTGCTGGCTAACCAGCACCGTCCATCTTTTTTCGGTTCTTTCCCGTGAAGAACTCTATTGTCTTTTGTGCGGTCGACAGCGGGCTAATCATTGGAATTAGTAGGGTTAGCTTTTTGGAATATAATTAAGCATCGCAAGACCGTCGTGAATCATGTACCGCGAACTGGCCGAGTCCCGTTATCCAGCCTTTGTTCATAAATAAAGGTTTGTGAGATTTCCAACATGCTCTCGCACAAGCAATCTGGCCACATGCAACACACTTGAAGATGCACGTTGGTCTAGGTATGAGGTTCAACGTTCCCCGAAATTCCTTGCTAAAGGCGAGAAGCGGTCCGCCGTATTGCCTACGACATGTTCAAGGACGGTGAGTTGAATAATATCCCTTAGCGGACACTCTCTTAAGTTAGCATCTTGATTCCGTACGATCTAAAGTGTCTTCGTGTACATGACACAGCAACAGCCGAATCAACAATGCCTTGTCAGTGCCCGATGCCGTAGTGATAAGCACCAGGTCAAACATGCGTAATGTACGGTACTTCTACAAGAATGATAGTGTTGGGGGCAAGTCTTTCGTCAAACCGGTGAAGCACCAAGGTCTCCAGTACGGTACTCAGCGCGCCTGAGAGTTGTGCAGTGACGGCGTTGGATCTACCACTGTCTGCTTGGAGCGCTCTGGGAATGGTAAGTCTCTGATGCACTCTTTTTGACTGAGTCCGATTTGTCCTACTGAAGTGATGGTGCGATTCCTCGTGCTACAACATCCTGTGAACGGCATATCCGCTGCGTGCGGACCTTTTACTGGCCAGTCCAACGCTGGCTTTCCGGTCCTTCAGGACAATGATGCTGTCCTCTTCGTCGACCTCGAGGAGCCAAACTCCACTAGGATCTCTGAACCTCTCGGCACACTGAGCGACTAGTCTGGTGATGGGAGATCAGTGGTGAGAGAGACAACCTTGCGGCTGTACAAAGGCTTGTAGATCTAATCAATGTGCGATGTGCAACCAACTTGTCATACGTCGTCTCACCTGCTTAAAGCTTATTCCCGGTTCGATGACACTGTCGTACCTCCCGTGCGTTTATCTTAATCAGTGCCGAGCCGAACGTCTCACCGAAAGCTGTGTATTGTACACGGCACTCAAGACAGTGCATCACCTTCTCCTCGTGGTCCTCATGACGATTGTTCTGCTCAAGGGGAAGGCGTTGTGAACCACAACTCCTCGGCGCAGATGGTGGCAAGCATGGAGTGAAGAGTCTATATATCAGGCATAATCTGCCACGGCTCGTTAGATCTGTCAATCACATGCTCCTTGACACACACTAGTCTCTTGGAAAGATCTGCAGCCCCGTGGGGAGCTCCATTGCACCCACTTTCCCCGCTCTGCACCCCGGCCGGTCTCCACCATTGGCATCAAAGTCCAAACGACCTTCTACTAGGTATATCATTACACAAAAATCACTAAAGAGCGCAAATCTCCTTCGCAGAGATCTAGAAAGTACAATACAGTCCGAGTCACCTATCAGCTATTGTCTGTAGAGTGTGCGTGCCGCGGTTCAAACGGCTTGCAGACGCGGCAGGCTGACCATCAGAGATGGGGAAGCTCTGTTTCCGGAAGCTCGAGATTATCTCCTGTTGGTGAGCAGCTGTCAGTGCTAGTAGATACCGACTTTCATGATGCTGGCCGTCGTAGTTGATGCCGGACAAGCGGGATCGTCTCATGCCAGCAACAGCCAAGGTACTAACGTTGAAACGAGGGGTGGCAAGTACCCAGAACTTGAGATGAGCACTATTTATGATCAGACATCCTCTCACATATCTCTCCATCTGCTGAACTGTATTCACGCGGCTATCGCACTGCGAAATCACGGACCGAAATTCCAAGCATGGGCTTCTATAACAAACTGCCAGCGGAGCTCGACGAGGTCGACGTGATTGTCGCCGGAGGTACGCTGACCGCCCCTGCGACGCAACGATAGCACTTACTTCTAACAACACTTTTAGGAGGCTTAGCAGGCTGCGTCGTCGCTGGCCGTCTCGCAGAAGCTGATCCAGGTCTGTCAATCTTGGTCATCGAACAAGGTCTGAACAACTATGGCGCCCCAGAGGTGGTGCATCCCGCACTCTACCCTCGCAACTTGTTCCCAAACAGCAAGTACACATTATTCTGGCAAGGCAACCAGTCACCACAACTGGCAGACCGTAAGCCGATCGTGCCATCTGGAGGAACCTTGGGTGGCGGGTCAGCCATCAATTGGATGGTGTACACCCGTGGCCAGCGTTCCGACTATGATTCATGGAAGACGAAAGGGTGGGCTGCTGATGATATGCTGCCGTTCATGAAGAAGGTCAGCATCCATGTGTGAACCTCAATCTCTACATCTACTGATATGAGACTAGTTCGAAAATTACCATGGCCTTGGTGACCGGGACGCACACGGTGACAGTGGCCCTGTCAACATCTCAAAGGGCACTCACTGCTGCAAGAAAGCTGAGCAGTCTTTCATCGACTCGGCCAACGAAATGGGCTACAGCGAGCTCAAGGACTTACAAACCCTCGACGCCAACAATGCCACCGAAAGATGGCTGAAGTACATTGGACCCAACGGAAGGCGTCAAGATGCTGCCCACCGATACGTGCACAACAAGGTCCAGAGCGGCGACTACCCCAACCTGCATGTCGTGTGCCAGAAGCAAGTCATTAGAGTCTTGTTTGACGACAACAAGAAGGCCGTTGGTGTTGAGTATCAGAGCAATCCCAAATTCCGTAAGGACTCTGCGAAGGTTGAACCTGCCATTGGGTGGCTGATAGCTGATTTTACCTCCAGTGCCGAACCCAGAATTCATGACTGCGAAGCAGACACCACGTACAGTCAAAGCCAGAAAGATGGTCGTTCTATCTGCCGGTGCAAACGGCACTCCTCTCATCCTGGAGCGCTCTGGTGTCGGCCAGAAGGAAGTCTTGGAGAGAGCCGGGGTCCCAGTTGTGGAAGAGCTCCACGGCGTCGGACATGATTATCAAGATCATCACTTGACACTTTATGCTTACCGCACTAATTTGACAAAGCGTGACACCATCAACGCCTTCTCCGATGGCCGCATAGACGTCGCGCAGGCCATCAAAGATACCGACGAGCTGCTGGGCACCAATGCTATGGATGCTTGTGAGTCTTGATGCATCTTGTGTAATGCAGATATGGGCTGATGATATCATCCAGCTGGAAAGTTCCGACCAACGGAAGAGGAAGTCGACGCTCTTGGTCCAGAGTTCCGTGCAGCATGGGATCGTGACTTCAAGAATGCCACGGACAGGCCTCTCATGATCATCGCGTTGTATCTATGGTACCGCACCGTTTCATTTTCTCTGTGTCGACTATCACGTACTGACGCATCGCAGCTACTACGGCGATCACTCCATGCTCCCCGACGATGCCGAGTACGTCTCCATGGCCAACTGGACCGCCTACCCCTATTCTCGCGGCCATATCCACATTACCGGTCCAGATGTGAACTCTCCCATCGACTTCGACGTAGGCTATCTGAAAGACGACCACGACATCGACCTGAAGAAACACATCTGGGCTTACAAGCTGCAGCGCGAGATGTGGCGACGCATGTCCATCTTCCGCGGCGAGCTGGCGTCCAGTCATCCTCGCTTCCCCCCTGGTAGCAAAGCCGCAATCATCGAGAAAGCAGATGGACCAATCGCCAAAGGAAAAGATAGAATCGAGTACAGCGCGGAAGACGACAAAGCCATCGAGCAAAAGATCCGCGAGATCGTGTCGACGACCTGGCACTCGCTGGGCACTGCAAAGATGGCGCCACGTGAGCAGAAAGGCGTAGTAGATGCTAGCTGCGGAGTGCATGGGATCAAGAATCTCAAATTGGCAGACTTGAGCATTCCGCCACAGAATGTTGGAGCCAATACTGGCGGGTGTGCGTTTGTGGTTGGTGAAAGGGCGGCTGACATTTTCATCAAGGAGCTTGGTTTGGGTCAGGGTCAGGGCCAGGGCGAGGCCACATCGACAGTGGAGAAGAGGAAGGATTCTGTTCTAGCGCACGGAGGGGAAAGGCCGACCGTTGTGGCTGAATAGAGCTCCGTTGCGCTGGTGAATGCGAAGCAGCGCAAGTCTCTGAATCATGGATGAAATTCACTCCGCCCCTTCAGGTATCGTCAAACTTTGCTTGCTTGTTATGTTCAGAGCTCTCCTGTCATTATTGCATCTGCTTACTGCTCTCCTTCAGTGGTCCATCCACTGAGGTCTTTTCCAGCTTGATCTCGTCGCATTGACCATGTTTTCTTTACTTTTGTAGACCGACGTGTGTCTTTGGGACTTGGCCTTCTCAAGCCGAGTTGAAGTCCCAGCTCACTCCATTACTGATTGATTGGTAGCGGATCGAAGCGCAGGCGAGGCTGAGTCGATCGGCATCGCTGGCTGTTGGTCTGTGAGCGGCATATTTTGCCGCAATGGGTTTAGCGCAACAATCCTTCGATCTGCATGATGACGGACGATCAGGCACTACCGGACTCTAGCATTATTCTCCTCTTGGCTGTACTGCCACAATGAGTGGAAGGGCTGGCAGTATTGCTTGTCTAGCTGGCATAGCGGTGCATCGACCTACACCTGGCTAGCGTAGGATGAAGACATGCCCGGCACACCAAGACGACTTGACGTGGCTGATGTCATGGCTTGATAGGTACGAGGTATATTTATTGGCGTGAATGTACCTCTCCCATGGCATGTTCAACACCTCCGAATCGTCATATTACTGACATCCACCATGGCGCCGCATCCCACTGGCCTGGCTACTGCAGCCTCGTTCTCGAACATAACCGCTGGACTTGCATTCACACCATGTCCCCAGGTCAATCAGCTCATTGCCGCCTCTGTAGTCGCTGGTCTCCCAACATTCGACTGTGCGACTCTCGCCGTACCCTTGGACTATACCAACAATGCTTCCGGCACTGTTGACCTTTCACTTTTTCGGGTCAATGCTACTCAGCAGCCATCGCTGGGAAGCGTTCTCATGAACTTTGGCGGGCCGGGTGGTACTGGAGCCGAGAACCTCCCAGCGTATGCAAAACTAGCTCATGACGTTGTCGGTCCTCAGTGGGACCTCATTTCCTGGGATCCTCGTGGAACCGGCTACACCTTGCCATTTCAATGCAATCTGACTGACGCCTTCCCTGTTTCGATATCAAACACCAAGCGCGACACAGAGCACCTTATCAGTACAAATGTCACCGCAGCATTCCAAAACTTTGGTTGGGACTTTGCCGGACAGATAGCAGACACATGCTATGAACAGTCGAGTGAGACGGGCAGCTTGATTGGGACTGCATTCACAGCACGGGACATGATCCAGATTGTCGATGCCCTTGGAGAAGATGGACTTCTTCGATATTATGGTTGGTCGTACGGCACAGGGCTAGGCTCCTACGTCGGAGCCCTGTTTCCTGATCGCGTAGAACGCATGGTCTTGGATGCGAATCTCAATCCTCATGACTATCAAAGCGGAACCTACGGCGATACCGCTGTCGAGGATGACGCTGCATTTGAGGCATTTCTGGATACTTGTTTCCAGGTTGGAGACGCTTGTGCCATCAACAAGGTCCTCAAAGCAAACAGCACGGCCGATCTATTTAACACGATCAATACATTACTGGCACCGCTGGCTCCTCTTGCAAGCCAGAATGTCTCGTCATACTTGATCTGGGCTGGTCTGAAGGGTCAGCTGATCAGTGATCTGTACTTTCCAGCGGCATGGCCAACACGTGCGCAGACACTCGCAGATCTGGTCTCAGCCGTCCTCAGCGGCCAGCTTCCTCCGGTTCCACCCAGCAAGAATGTGACTTATGGAACCGCAAATGCGCAATTTAACGTGATCGGCATCAGAGCAAGCGATGCCACATTCCACGCAAACTCCTCAGAAGAGTATTTGCCGATTGTAGAACAGCAAGCTTCTGTCAGCCCCGGCTTCTCTGATGTTGCGTATTACTCCCTCTGGCCTTCGGCAAGATGGAGGATGCCAGCGGCAGAGCGTTATTGGGGAGATTTCAACGTCACGACCAAGACTCCAATTTTATACATCAACGGCCAATACGACCCCGTCACGCCACTGATCAATGCCTACAACGCCAGTCAATCTTTCCAAGGAAGCTCCGTCCTGCAGCACAGTGGATACGGCCATGGTCTCTTCGCAAGCCCTTCCGAATGTGCGGCGCGCTATGTTCGAGCATATTTCCTGAATGGTACCTTGCCAGCGAATGCGACGGAATGCCCGCCTGACCAGTCGTTGGTGCAGACTTGGCTATCCAATACAGCGCCGGGTAATATTTCAGCTAACAGCACGACTGGCTCGAGTAGCCCTACTCCCTCGCCGCCAGCGAGCTCGAACGATGGCAGTCTCATTATGAATCCCAATGGCGCAGTATTAGCAGCTGCTGCCTTCGCTGCCTTTGCATTCTTGGTTTGAGACCAGTGCTACGCATCTACGATACGTTCGAAGCGAGGTTTGCAATTGTGGTGGAGGAATAGATATTGTATTCATATGACCTGTCGATACATCTTGCGCTCCCTATCGCAAATGTGCCGAGTCTTTCGTATTTCTGCAATCCTTTCTAGAGAAGAAGGGGGTCGCTCGACGAAGGGCAAGCGCTATGGGTTCAGAGATAACTGGAACGTCACATCGCGTGATGATGCAGCAGCATTTCCAGACTATGAATAGATTGATGATAGCGAGTAGAGTGCGCAGCAAGGAGAAGAAATGATTGCGCATTGTTCGTGGTGATCCTGCATCGTAATGACTTGAAGTGACGGTTTCGCTCTTCTCCTAATCAAAATGTTCGCTGTGAATAATCTTGAATCGCCCTCGAGCATGTTCCGAAACACGTTACCAGGATGAGTCCAATCAATCGATAATCTTCTGGTGGATTTGCGCTTGTCAGTACTACTTTGCAAGCCCCGGGGACCAAGTTTTGGCTCCTGGGAACGCATTTCACCAACACTGTGATTTGCTTCCTGGTTAGTGGTAACGCAAGTGCGCAATGCGCGATCCTTCGGTCGCCCCATCGTTTTTAGCCACAACTCGGGCACTTCGTCAACTACTGTACGGCAGATGTGAAGGCGGTGCAGGCATTTTCATACCCTCGCAACTTGACACTCTTGTCTATTCGATATATTCTACAGTCAATCCATCTCTTTTTATGACAATTCGAGATCAAACTCGTCGTTACTGGACACATTCAGCTACTCTCGCAGCTCTACTACCGCTAAGACATTATCTAGACTCTTATACCACCCATGTCGCTTTTCCTGAGCTGTGCGTTCTGGCCACATGCGCTGGGAGGCTGAGTCTCAGCCGTGGTGGCGTTTGCTTCATGCTGTGCATCCAGTGAGCCTCGGGTCTATGACGTGTATTGATCTCCGAAAAATCAGGCTGAGGACCTCGACAGATCAACAGATACGCACGCCATGAACCCCACGCAACGTATGAATGACTGCGATGGAAGTTTATGTGATGAGATAGCAGAGTGCTGACTTTTTGCGAATATGAGGCATGCTACCCCAATGTAGTTCAATTCGTTCAGAAGTAACTCTCGACACGGAGGCCTATTGCATATGTATATTTAGCTTGCATGAAAACTTGCCAAGCTCGCTACAGAGCTCCCATTTTGTCTCATCACTTCCACCAGCGACGATCGAGGCGCCTATTGGAGGAAGGACTCATGATTTAAACCGAGCGATCCCGATCGGGGCTTTCCAGTCAGCAGGATGGCTCGCGATGTTATGTGGCTGCTACCCAGAGCTGAATTTCCACCGCCATTCAGCGTGCGTGTGTGCCGTCCTACATGAGCTGGATCCGGTCCTCTCTTCCTTTCATCGGCCCTCAAGGTTCCTCTGAGACTCTCCGGTGCTTTCCTATCTTCTACCAAGTTCAATCACTACCTGAAAAGCTTAGTTTTGCCTGCCGCAGCTTTGATTCTACCAGGCTCCTTCTCCACACTTGCAGACTCGCCAGCTTCCGGTAGCACGGTGCGTTCCAGAGAGCACTCTCACCAAGAGCAATATGCATCTGGGCGACTTCATTGCGTTCGGACTTGGCATGACCGAAAGCGATAAGACTGCTTCTGTGACAAGTGACTCATCTCATCTTGCAATTGCCACCGCCCGCACGTCTGCCGCTAATTCGACGTGGTTCAACGTTACTACGCACCCAGCCGGTTCATTGGTCTCTAAGGCATCGCACTCCTCTGTCGGCTTAGAGGATTGCTGGACCTCTTGGTCCAGTTACTGGGCACAGCTGCCTGACCACGTCCCAAGCGCGCATTGGTCCGCAGAATTTTGCCAATACAGCTATGTGCCTACGACCGGCCACCGGACGAGCACTACGACGTATGCTCAATCTGAAATCCTCCCCTGCACAAAAGTGAACACCCATGCTGTAACCATCGATGCCAACGGGTTTGCGCCGAGCGTAGAACACGAATTCCTCTCTTATACCTATACTTATTATGCGAAGGGCACAACCTGGACCAGTACCACGACATGGGACATCACTCAAACTGTTTTTTGCTACTCAACATCAACCTACTTAGAGATGACTCCGCCACCATCGCCGAGCTGCACGTTGCCTACTACCCAGCTGTCACAGTGCCAGGCTTTGTGGGAAACGTGGATTGATCATCAGCTTACCCAGTCGGAGGTCCGAGGCACAACGACAAGTTGGCGCAAAGCAAGCACAGCGCCTTCGTGCACGCAAGCGACTGCCGGCAGTGCCTTGTGTACTTCTTTGAAAGATGCTTACGTTTTAGGTAACCTCAACCTAGACGTTTTCAGCCGAGTTCTACCTTCGTCCAACGTCTTCTATGACTATGTCGACGTGAGCGGTGGGTATTACCGCACCGGGCAGTGAGCATGGACATGGCCGAGTACCGCGTTTTTTCGCGCCAGGTTGCACACTGTAAGTCTCATCTGCTTCTCTTAACTGTTAATAATGCACTGACTTTGCTGCGCAGAGGCTGCGGTAGGTGCTCGATTGAAGGCGGCACGGATGAATTAATGTACTGGCCGCCCGCTACTTCGGCCCTCGATGCAGACATTACATTGAGAAGCGAGAAGCCCTTTGTGGTAAAAACATTGGGTACTACCCTGACGAGTCCAACGCTCTATGTGTCCTATCATGTTCTATACGCTACTAATGGATGTGGAGAACAAATCGGGTCTTCGATGTTCAACAAAATTGTCGCCATTCCTACCAATAGCACACTTTCAACTATTTGGGCAAGCCCCCTCGGATCAGCTGCTGGCTACTTGCATATGGGCCCTGTCGTGACTGGAACGGCGTCCTTGAACATAACCGACTTGCAGGAGCCTCTACCTATGAGTATCTACAGAAGTCAGCTCTCCTGCGCTACTTGGGCGCAATACAACGATGCTTCCAGACCCGACCAGAATGCTTGGAGCTGCCCTCACGATTCTCCATACAAGCCTATCATCAAGGTCCCCCCAAATCTGCTCCAATCCTTGGCCCCCGAATGGACTAGGTGTTTCGAGGCGTACAGAGGGGCGTACGATCCTCCCAAAGCTCTAACGCCGGCTGGTGTCATTGCAACACCCACTGAGGCTCCAATGAACGAGCCAACATCAACTTCAGCTGCTCAGGCGTCCAAGCCCCGTCCCAACACGGCAGAACCTACTGCACCGAAATCGAGAACGACCGAGGACGCAGACACGCCGTCGGCACCAAATGAACCAAATGAGGGCCATACTACTGAAGATCCTGCTCCTACTTTGAGTGAAGCCCGATTCATGACTTCTAATACACCATCAGCATCGATGGAGGGCTCTACGGTCGGTACACCCGCGGCTTCAAGCGAGACATTGTCCAAGGCCAATGAAGGTCATCAGTCCGGACAGGCTATGACAGTCACCAAGTCACACACCAGAAGCGATTCGGACCCACAGAGCGACCAACATGAGGACGGACATCTAACCCTGGACAGTCACTCAGCACCAACACGGTATACAAAAATACCTGTAAATGGAGCATCGCCAACTGGGACAATTGGCAAGACTGACCCCGAACCTGCACCCGCAAGCGATAGCACTGCTGCCGGAAACGCTTTATCGGTCTTGGAATCTGCTCTCCGCATAGCTGTAAATCAACCCGGTGTCTCTTCGAAAGAAAGTTAGGTCCGAGCGAGTGAACACCTATCTTCATCTTTTAAGGATGACCCTCCAGGGGTTGGAGTGCTGCGCGTTGGCTCCGATGTCTACATTCAAGTCGAAGAGCAGTCTGGAGCTGCAGTGATTGTGAACGCGTATTCAACGATCACATTACTGCCCGGTGGTTCAGGAAGGCAAATTGGCAACATGTTCATCTCGGCTGCTGCCTCAGACGTCTTTGTTGTTGGCTCCGGATCGAATGAAATCACTACTTCACTACGTGCTTCAGTATCGCCATTTGATGACGGCCAGTCTTTCGCTACCACTGCCGGTGAAGCCGAGACTGGCGATATCACCGCTGAGGCAAGCAACATACTCAATCAGGGCACGCTGACTATCGGTGATCAGATCCTCACTGCGAACGTCGCTGACGATGAACTGTTGCTTTCCAACGACGTAACTACTGTCGCGCTCAAGCCAGGCCATTTCCCAGTGTCTCTAAATGGGGTTGCGCTGAGCGAAGAAGCACTGGGTCGAGTTGTAGTGGGCACAGGAAGTGGTGCTACAACTTTAGCCCTACCGACCCTCAAAGACGCATTGACTATCGGGACCAAAGTTCTCACTATTGTCACGGCACAGGCCGGTGTCGTCATTGCTGATGCCGAGACGGCTGTGTCTTTCGGCTCTGATGATTCTTTCACGTCAATCGCCAACATCAGGATCAGCGCAGGAGCTGCTGGAGTATTTGTGGTCGGGACTGGCAGTGATGTCACGACTGTGACCTTGGCGGCGACTGGCAAAGATCGGTCTTCTCTGAACCATTTTACAAGTTCTACGGATGAGATCACGGCTCAAAGCACTGGTCAGAGCTTGGCTACCCCGACAGCCGGCTCGCTGGGTAATGACGATCCCACGACCAATTTAGGCACGACTGAGGCAGGATCTGCCAACTCGGCAGGCAATGTACAAATCAAGAAGTGTATCATTTTTGAAGCTATGTTGCTCGCTGTGTTTTATATCTTACTATAAACTTAAGTATCATGTTAAGGACATTTATAGCATTGATACCTGCCGATCTTCTGCTGTGGAGGAACTGGAAGCGTCTATCGCCTTGCCTGCACGTCAGGTTCCTACATGATTAACTTCAATAGAAGACCAAAAGCTCATTGAATTAAATGAAAGTGGGACAAAGCCTCAAGCCTGTGATAGTCCATTCACACACGTATTACGGTGCGAATCTCGTGCTTTCGAGGGTACATAGTCGTCAGTATGCTTCTTTGACGCAAGGACATTGCTTGGTACCGTTACCGTAGGCACTCTGAACATCATGTGTCGAACGACTAACGGCATGTCGTTGGTGATCAGTATGGGGAGCTCGAACCCTTACCGCCGAGCCTAAACATACCTTGTTTGTAATTTCAAAGGTAGATCGTTCGCCCTTTCTATAGTGGCTCTAAGACTTAGATGAGATACACCAGAAGCACTCGAAGAGTCAACTCGCTCAATTGTGAATCAGAAAACGAGATGCGGGTTGACCTATGACCGTATACAAAAGTCATAGGACAGCACTTCTTAGTAGTGACAAGTGCAGGAAATTCAGACGTCGCCCTTGCAACGCAAGGGCGAGCAGGGCCTCACCCAGGCGAAAACATATAGCTACACTCTATCTGGCTCTCTTTTTTGGACGTTTCTCGTACACTCTCATGCACTTTAACGGCTTACGATCGCCCATCTGCACTTTTAGATCACTCAGCCTGATCACGGCCCTTCGCCGCTACTTAAGCCGCTTCCCTCTGACTGAATTACCAAAAAGTCGCCTTACAAATCATGTCGTGTCTCCAGACTGAAGCGCCCAAGGCAACTGGATAGCTGGACCGGACGACTTAGAGAGACGAACGCAGCTCATCGATTGGGGGGTACTGGACTGGATGCAAGACGTACTTGCATCGGCTACCCATGGAAAGTGTTTAAAGAGAATTCAAAAGCTCACAAACGGGCAGGACTGCCTGACACCCTCAACGCCATTACAACCTTGCCGTCGGGCTATACGTATTGCTCGCACTGTTGGTTTTCCACATGGTGAGATGGCGCGCTCCCACGCCAATAGCGTGCTATTCACCACTGCAGAGATTCGGATGGAAAGCAGCAACCATATGCCGGCTTTGGGGTAACTCATGCATCGTCTTCCTAAGCATAGGCGTGAGGGAGAAGCAGCAGACTTGCAGAGACTTTGCCACCTCACGGATCGTAAAGCTGAGCCTGGACTACATATCTCATTCTCACCTTACGCCCGCATTCGATGCTTGGCTTATCGGCGACGTTCAGCTACCGGATGTCAACGTAAATCATAGGACTCTCTCTCGTTTCTTTTTCCAAGTCATTGTCTGAAGGAAAGACCTTAACTCAGTACTAAGGTCGCAATCCCGAGCTTAGGGTTTTTAGGGGTTTTAGTCCTAAAACCCTATTCTCTTTTTAATCTATTAGAATAACCCTAAGCTAGATCTACCTAGGCTACTCCTATATTTCTACCTGCGTAGACTGGGCTAGTATTGCGAACTTCTACTATAATATAAAGCTTTATGCATAATGAGTAGCGACTGTGCTATTTGTGGACTTATAGGCCAGTATTTACCATCTACGAAATATGGAGAAGCTCAGCATAAAGTCGCTATTGCGATTTATGAAATCAACATATCGCATAGCGACTGAGAACGTGATCGCAAAGCTCAAGCACGCCATGCAGGATTTCTAAGCTACTTTTGATGATAAGAGTTATCAATGAAATTATAAATTCACTCGTTCATGAAATCAAATACAGGAAGCACAAGAGTTACATCCATTTTATCAATTTTTCTGGACAGCGACACTGACTAGAGATTCTCGCATTCGAACATTATGGGATCCTTACCTACGCCACTACCAGATTTCCTCCGCGTCGCAATTGTCGGCGGAGGGCCGGCTGGCCTGGGAGCTGCGATTGCCCTCTCGAAACTGCCCAAAGTACAGGTCGACATCTATGAGAAAGCTACGGAGCTTCGCGAAGTAGGTGCAGGCATCCGGATAGGGTATAATGCTTGGAAAGTTTTGGGCCTGCTCGGCGCGGCCGAAGGAGTTCGTGGGCATCATAAGACTACTGTCTATCATCGGTCAGTCGTCTTACTGCATAAACACATTGTCATCGAGTGCTCTAATGTAGTCGCAGGAATGGAGTCAATGGTGAAGTTGTTGGGGTGAAGCAGGCCGTGTCGCTACCGCCTCGTCAGCAGCCTCACCGCGTGCGAAGAACCAGACTTCAGTCAGCTTTGGTAGAGACAGTTCCGCCTGGTATCATTCATTTGAAGAAGGCGTTAAAGCATTTGAGCGATCTCGGCGATAGCGTGCTTCTCAGCTTTGAAGACGGCTCGGAAGTGGATGCTGACCTCGTGGTAGGCGCTGATGGTATACGCTCAGTCAGTTGCAATCGCAGTCGCACAGTCAGGGGAATGATGTACTGAGACCTTTGTGATAGTCTGTCAGAGATAGCATATATCCTGCCCACACCACGAAGTTCACTGGCACAACCATCTGGAGGACACTAATCCCACTATCGAAGGTTTCGCATTTACCAGACGTCAACACCTACACGACATGGTGGTACGGCAAGAGAGGCCATGTGTACACTTCACCTGTGGACGATTCGAGTGAGCTGAACGATGATGAGCGCATGCTGGAGATCTCATGTCGCAATCTGGTGGACCCAGCAACAGACACGCGGAAACGGTTCAGTTGGGGTGTGCCGGCGACTAACGAAAGAGTCTTGTCGCACTTCACTGTGAGTTGTGCCATCGCGAATGTGACGTAAGGGAAAGGGACTAACGCACCTCGTAGGACTATAGTGCACCAGTGCGGGACGCTCTCTCTCAAGCGCCTGAAGGAACATGGAAAGAGTTCTCTGCGTTTGCAGGTCCCAGGCTGCAGAAGCTCACAGCTTGGGATAAGTGTGTTCTGCTTGGTGATGCCAGCCATCCACTTTCAGGTCAGTCTTGTTTAGTATCGATGAAGCATTAACACCTTTAGCTCTAACGAATCTCATACCGCAGGCGCATTTGGGTCCGGAGCCGCTTTTGCCCTGGAAGATGGCTGGATCCTGGCTAGAGCCATTGAGTACAGTCGAGCACATGAGCGACCGGTCAGTGAAGCTCTGGAGATTTTTGAAGAGATTCGCTCCCCGTACTACACGCGCATGCAAGTCCCACGTCACCGCGATCCTTCCGAGAGCATACTTTGCTAACAATAATGCAGGTATGAATTCTTGGACGCACAGAAGAGCAGCGCAGAGGCAGCGAAAGCTGCGAATGCTGACCAGGAAGCACAATTCCAAGCGGCTCTAAAACTACGCGCGGACGGGCTTAGCGAAGAGTCGAAAATGCCGTGGATTTATATGAATGATATTGAGAGGGTGTGGGAAGAGTATCTTGTCAAGCGAAAGATATGACTAGCGGCTACTTCTACTCTAGATAACTAAACGAACGATTTCAATTATCATACTCCCTCCGGAAACGCCTAACAGAGATATAGTAAGTTTAGTAAAATAAAACGAAATCTTCTACTATAGTTATAGCTTTTTCTATTCTATGATATCAATATATCTAAATGTAGTACTATATTATTAGCCTAGATATATAGACTCTATAATATAAATAGGAATTAAGATTAATTTATATAAGAATTAGATATATAGTTATAGTATAATTATAGTCAAGGGTTAGTATAGGATTATAAGTTAGTATTATAGAGGTATAGGACTCTCGGCTATCCGGAAATTAATAATTAAGAACTGTACGTATATAGGATCACAATTTAGAGTTCAATGATTACCCCAGACCCTACTACCAACCAACCCTAAGTCACGGTCGCAATTGGGGGAATCGCAGCTCTTCTTCCGCATCTCCCACGTTGCTAGCAGTCGTGCATGAATTTCTACCAAGCAGCCTTTTACAATTATATACAGCATTTACTAGCTACAAAAGCTCAAGACTCCGGATCTGCGAGACTGCCTATGCTTGGGCGTCATTGACCGAGTCTGGCTCTTCTACGCAGCATTGCCGCAGCGAAGACAACGTGCATCCACCGTGTCTCCCTTGTCTCGGTACCTGTCAAGCATGCATCGCTGATGGTCCTGCGACAACGCGGCTGGTGACAATTCGCGCATGGGACAGGAGGTAGTAGATGGGCGCACCGCAAGCATGGCGCGTGGACGCGCCTCCGTCGGGCGCCACTAGCAGCGCGTCATTCACATCGAACCGGGCGTATGTCGCTCACGTCGAGTCAGGCTCCATCTACATTGCCCAGCTAAACTCCTCTGGTACATTTGAGAGGCGATGCAGGGCTTTGCCACCTCATGCCTTCGGACTCGCTCCGATCCTGGCCTTATCCCCACTGCGGACAAGTTTGCTCGCCATCTCCGCTGGAAGCAGGACTTCTATCTGGGATATCGAAAGCGACACACTGAAGCATACAATACATGCTAACGAGAGGTCTGTGACATCATCAGCGTGGTCTCATCACAATCCCAACTTGATCGCCCTTGGTCATATAGACGGCCACGTTAGTCTCTGGAACCTGGACCAGCTTACCAGACCTAAAGATGTATGGTCAGTAGGAGTCTCGCAGTGCTACCTGTTGTCATGGAACACTGCAGCTCCCTGGAGATTAGCAGCTTGCTGTGGACAGACCATCAGCATATGCGACAGTGATCGATCTCGTGAGACTCGTATACGGCGTTACGATCTTGACTACCGAGCGCATTGCATTTTCTGGCGGCCCAATTCGTGCAGCAGATTCATGACAATAAGTCCAAACGGCATAATCGAGGAATGGAGCACTACCAAATTAAATGAGTCGCCAGAGTCACCGGACTATGAAGATCAAGACCTTTTCGGAGACTTTGAGGACTTACGGCCATGCCGGCGAACTCCAATAGACTTGGGCAGCATACCAACAGGTTCAAGCATTTACGTTCTCGGAGACAATGCTGTGTTGGTGTTGGCCTCACATGGGCGATCGATGCGTCTGTATAAGGACCTGTTATCTACCGAGAACGATGAATCCATATGGGACAAACAGCTGATGGGTCGATGTGAGTATATTGCCATCTTGCCTCTCGAAGAAAGCATCAATATTTTTGCTGTTGGCTTCCGAGGCATGGAAAAGATCACCGTCCCTACGATGATCCGCGCCAAGCTTGGCAGCATTTCCAATCATGATGCCGCATATAAAGATCACTTTCCACCACAAGCGGATATTGCGACGGGGAATGCAGAGAAGAGAACAACGATGCAACCGATTCTGGTTTCTGCGGCACCAAAACCACCACACAGAAGTCACGCAAAATCACGTACAAGCCACAGCATTATGCGACCAATGTCTTATAAGCGCCCATCAACAGGGCCATCCAACCACAAGAATGCGAAAACAAATGCCCCCATTTCGCCCCGTCAGGCAATGGCTTCCAGCCTTGAGCTTCCGAAGCTTTACGATGAAGAGTCCCCTATGCCCTTCTTGTCCCCAACGATACCGTCACAAAGGCTGTCACCAATTCCCACTTTGAGTGACGACATAACACTGCCACCTCCGGAGAACGAGTCATTCGGATCTTTGCCATCTACCGCCATAGACGAGAGCGATTCGGACGATGAGACGTTCGATGGCGATGACCTCAAGGGGAGCGGCACTTTGATGATGCCTGGTGGAGCAAATGTTCCTCTACCAAAGTCATGCGGTGCCTTCTTCTCTCCCAACGGCCAGCTCATCACTTACTTCCCACCGAAAGCAAAAGTCAAGTCGAATGATATCGATGGGCTTTCCTCCAGTCAACCCGAAGAGCGCTCGACGAAAGCATCACGACTCTTTCCCCTTTTCGGTAATCTAGCAGTGGAAGCCCATGACTACGAAGATTCTGACACAGAGAGTCTCAGCACACAGACTGACGCCACATCACTTGGGTCGCCAAAAGCTGAGATGTTCTCGTTCTCGACACCTGGTGAGCCGACGTGGACGGAACGGTTCGAGAATCTACAGGTATTGCCACAGCACACTTCAGGCCAGCAGACAGTCATTGTCAGCATTCGCGATGTCAGCGAGATTATACATTTCCGACCAGAGCTTGCTCGTAGCTATCAGCTGTCCTGCGATAGTGAAGAAACCGCTGGACTTGCTTCCATGCAAAATGCCGAAGTTGCTCGATCTGCTGGATTGGACGACTTGGCGAACGTATGGAGCTTGTTGGCTCTAATTTTCCACGATAAGCTGCCCGAGGACCTTATCACTGGTGCTGATCTAGACATACCGAAAATGGCGAAACGTGTAAGCCGCTTGCTACGCACCGCCAGTGGCGCAAAACCAACCTATACAAGGCAACCAAGCACCTTCACTGGTGGTCCGTACTTGTCACGGTCGAAAGTTGGAGCGGCCTGGTTGGTGAGCCAGATATATGCATGGACGGAGCTGCGAGCGGATGTTCAGATGCTAGCATGCGTATCCGCGGTGCTGTTGTCATCAGCTCAGTCGATCAAAAGCCATTCGCTGTCCGACACTCGATTGGCTCCACCCACCATTGACTATTTCGTCGACGGTGCCAGGCATGATTCACACTCATCCGCTCGACCCGCGCCAACTTTGAATGCTGATGCAAGAGATGGAAGCTCTTTGAACCACAACGCAACCAAACAACCGCGAAGCTCTCAGGTCTCATCTCGTGACCCCTCGCAACCAACAACTCCGTACGTTGATTCGCTTTCGAGCACGCCGCCGTTCCCGTTCCCCAAACTTTCCCGCCAGGGTTCACGCCTTTCAGCATCTGGCTCTGCAAGTCCAGAGCACCATCGCAGCAGCTTCGGTGCGGCAGCGAAGTTCTACGCGCAGAGTATTACCGACAAGATATCGTCATACGGCACATCACCTCCTGCTAGGAGATTCGGGACAAGTCCCAACAACGAGCTTTCTTCAAGTCTCCCTGGGGCCGTCAGCTGGAGTAAATCAGTCTCCTTCGCATCCGGAGTCGACTATGGAAGCCGATCTAGCATCCGGATCGCACCAGAGGACGACGGCTATGACAGTGATCGCACAATCGAAGACACCAGTCTGCCCCAGACGCCCAAGAGATACGGCGGACCCGTATCCTTCAACCTCAAGAACATCGGCGCGTTCCTCCCACTGAAAGAAGCAAACCCCTACGCGCAGTCACAACCGACACCATTGCTTTCACCCTCACTTGCAGCCAAAGCCAAAATCTGGATCGGCCACTACAGCGAGCAACTCCGCCGTATGGATCTGCAAGTCCAAGCCGCGGAGCTTGACAACATAGCCAGACAACAGCGTAACACCTCTTCCAGCAGCCAACTCAAGAAGCACACCGGCATCACGGCAACAGCAACGACACCTACCACAAGCAAACCCCGCAAAGCAATCTGCAGCCTCTGCTACTGCAAGATCCAAGGCGTGCAGCAAGTCTGTTCGCAATGTCTGCACACCACGCATATCTCGTGCCTACAGGAGTTTGCGGACGCTGGTGACAGCGAAGACGACATGGAGTGCCCGAGTGGTTGCGGTTGCGTTTGCTCCTTGACTGCTTATCATGAGACGGTGTGGGAAGCGGAAGAGGATGTATCGTCCGCACCTGTGGCACCCCCTGTTGCGAGGAGGAAGTGGAGTTTTACGGATCCGAGGAGGTGGCGGGAGCAGGTGCAGGGAGATTCTTGGTGATAGTATGTGTCATTATTGGCGAGGGCATTGAATTTCTTGTGTCCTTTCGTTTCTCTGTTTTGGTTCTATGGATGGATGTCTTGTCAGAGACACTGGAGTTCAATGGTGTATGGGAGAGAGACTTTTTGTATCAGGGTGTTTGTACGGTATATCAGTCTGTTTCGATAGTCCATAAGACCATCTCACGATACCAGATGATCCGGACCTCGTGCAAGGCAGGATAGCCAGTCCACAAGATCAAGGAAAGTAAATCAAATCTCACATCCATGCCTCTTCACATTCTTTCCCATCTGGCCAGGCGCTCTCGGCGCCTTTCCTATTGGCCCGGTTCCCTTCCGGGGTCGACTGAGATCCGCATGAGTCTGCTCTTCCTCCGGCATCAGTCCATCTAGCCACGACCTTACAACCGCCTTCACTTCTTTGACAGCAACCTTCTCGCTACCTGGGTCCATGCAGCCGATCGTTCTGAAAGTCAAATCTCGACATTCAACACGTCGTATCTCCGCCAGATCCATTGTGATTCCGCTCCTCAGCTCCAGCCCTTCCTCGAGGAGTATGAGCAGCTGCCTAGGGTTTCCATCGTCGGTCGAATTGGTAGGACGGGGGTGAGACCCCATGGTCGGAGGGTTTGAATGTAAATTTGGGTCACCGGACCGAGTGCAAGCGCGAGTGTGAGGCGGGTGTGCCGATCGAGCATGATTGTCGCCTGCCTGCCGACGATCTCTTGAGACTGGATCGTCGAGTCTGTCACTACCACCAATCTCAGCATCGTTCTGTGAGATCTGAGTGACTTTCCAGAATTTCTGCTTGGTATTGGGCCCTCGTATGCGGTCCTTGCGTCTGCGCAGGGGGATGCACAACAACCGCGTACTCTCTTCGCATTGCAGAACGAGCACGACTCGCCGGAACAGGGATGCGTGCTGTTCAGGACAAGGCCTTGCCGGCACGTCGCCTACGATTTGCACAATATCGCCATGCTCTAGACTGGCTTGGAATACGTCTTCGTCGGGATACTGCAGAGCTGCAACTGGGTTCTTCAAGATCTCACTCAAGCCTCTCAAGTTAGTGGCATGAACTTGGTTCAAAACGTCCAGTGAAGGCTGCTGTGGTGTCTCTGCTTCAGCGCGCAGACCGTTTAATTTTTCGAGCCGTTCGAGCTCGATCTGGTGAACGTTGTCCTTGATGATGACCCACATCTGAGCCATGTACAAGCAACAGGCCCAGAAGTAAGACTTCGTCACTGAGAAGTAGTTGACAGCCAGTGAGGCTGCCGTTTTGAAGTATGAATCTGTCAGGTGAGGCGTCGCCATTGGTCCGTCTTTGTGTAACGTTCAAGATTTCGCTCTTGACTGCTCTGATAAGTACACGAGTAGCCTCGTTCGAAGTCGTTTGGGAAGGTCTCTTTGCTCAAGTGCGGTCATATTCATGATATATCTGAAGTGGTCAGGCGAACAAGGCTGCCTCGCTGACAGCGTCAAGACTGCGCTCGCTATTCGTTACCATACGATGATGCAGGACAGCACATAGCTGACACCTAGCCGGTTAGTAGCAGTCCTTTGCGTCAGGGATAGACCGCGAGAACAGGTCGCAATTGCGCAAGCATGTTAATATCATTCTCCGCACGGGGTTGCTGAACCATCACAATCTTTAATGACAGCTGTCTCCGGGCGACTTCTGATCATCGAGGCCAGCTGAGCTCCAACAATGCCAGACAGCATGACCGAGGAATTACCAAGACCGGACGCAACATAGAAGCAAGGCTGAGATCCGGAACATGCTGCCTCATGCTTTCAGGCTGAGAGTTCAGCACACAGCGACCACTAGGAAGAGGATGGAGACCTCCTCCAGAAGATGGCTGGCGCAGCAAGAGAGAACATATATCATGGTCATCCTGCTGTGCCACCACCGCCAGCAACTTGTCAACTGGCGATGGGGCAGACCGAGACGACAGTGGTTCAAACGAAAGTATGTATCAGCTCAGCCATGTGGTCGATCTTCAGTCCATATCAGCGTTCACGTGAAAGATCATTGTTGTGAGGGCAGAGCTCTCCCAGGCAGAGGATATGAGTATTAAATTATATTCACGGTCTGGAGCACAAAGAGCGTCTCCATCTTGGGCAGCGGGAGTATCGTCAAAACTTCCTACAATTCCTGGCCTGCCAGAAAGAGCTTCAAATGAAGTGTTGGCGGTGTGCAACGTGCGCACTTGGCCGTGTGGCGTGATGCGCATCTCATTTCTTTCTCCCGCAGGCATTAGGTGCCGTCTCTAATGCCGGCTCGGCGTCGCTGTCCTGCTATCTCCACCGCCAGCCTTCTTCGCCAAGCTAGCGAAGTACTTCTCCAGATCCTCGCTCGGGAAATCGCTCTTATTACTGGTCGGCGTGGCAGACTGTCTCTCAGTATCATCCCTCCTTGGCTGTCTCGGAGTGCTGGCTCTAGGGGAGCTCGATGCCGCGCCTTCCATGGCCTGCTGACCAGTCCCAGGACGTTTCAATCTCTCGATCGCCGCCTCGGCAGAGACGGTGTTGTAGCTCACGCCGCCGACGTTGAAGCTGACGTCTCCGAGGTCGTTAAGCGCACCGGTCGACTCCCCAGCCGGCATGCCAACGGCTCCACGGGATGTGCTGCCACTCGCAGCGCGGCCGACATCGCCTCTTTCGCGGTCACGAGCGATGAGGTTGTCGAGCTCCTTGCGCATTTCCTTGAGGAAATCTTGGTCGCTGCGAGTTGTGACTGTTATGGTGGGGGGCTTGGGGCGCTTGTGGGCGTTGGGGTCCTGAATTTGTGTTTCGAAGGTGCGGATCGCTGAGGGCATCGAGTCGGGGGCCGCGCCTATTGGGATGTCATTCTCGCCTTCTATGGGTGAGACCGCGGAAGCGTAGACTTCCTGTTCTTCGGTTGCGCGGCTTGCACCATTCGCTGCCTGGCTGTCATCATTCTGTGATGCTTCGGTCTCCTCTTCTTTTCTTTCGATTTGAAAGATGACCACGGGGTTTGCAAGGTCTTGCTGCCAGGCTGCGAGTACATCTTCCGGAGAGAAGTTTTCCGAGAGTAGTCTAATCTTGCCTGCACTGTCCCATCCTTGCGGGACAACGATGTTCATTCGATCGACGACATTGTGCTTAGGCAACAGATCTTCGGCCTTTGCAGGTGCCCCACCCGCAGTAGCTTTTGGACCAATGCTTGCCATGTCAAGGTCAAGGGACTGATACACGGTCTTCTGGGCTTCAGTGAGCGACGAACCGGGTTGTTGTGGTGGTGTTGTGCTCGAAGTGAACAGCAGGGCCGTGAGCGGGTGTAGAGGTAGTAATGATGTCCTGAGAACCTGAGCGACAAAGTCGAATGTCTCCTCTTGCCAGCCGTCCCGCTCCAGATCCTGCTGTGCCTCGACGTGCTGCACTACAATGGTTATACCGAGCTTCGCCTCTTTCAGGATCTCCATGATGTCTTCCTCCGGCCTAGCATTGGGCTCCACAGCTTTTGCCAACAGTTGCAGCCATGCCCTTAGTTTGGAGAGGAAAGTCCAGGGTTCCTTCCATGAAAGCAGGATGGCGACGCCAGGTCGACGCCCTTCCTGTTGTGGCTTCTCCTCTCCGAGCATATCCTGTTCATCATCGTCCTGCTCCTCAATCGTTTCCTCCACCTTGGGTGCCAGCAGTCGTCTCAGCACAGGTTCATACGCCGCCTCTGGCTCTGCGATAGTATGCGCCTCAATCTTTGCTGCCTCTTCCGCTTCCTGGCCGAAGCTCGCGCCACCAGTGCCGGCTTGCGGTGAGGAATAGAGCGACATGTGGCCATATCCGTAGGCATAGCGGTTCGAGAGGTTGAGTTGACCCTTGGGCTTCTGGTCGCGTTGATCGCGGTTTCTGCTTGGAGGCTGCGGGGGAGGCGGTCGCGAGATGGAAGAAAGAAATTGTCTTTGATCGTCTGCTGAGCCTCCACAGACTACAATTTGGCGATGCGCGATTGCATTGTTGCGGTTTCGAGCTTGGGCTTGTCTTGTTTGGCGGAGTAGGGAGGTCCAGATGTCGGTTCGTTTCTCTTTACGTTTCGCAGGTCGGTCGTGAGATCTGTTGCCAGGCGTTGCGAACTGCCCAGAGCCGGGCCGAGGGAGGGTTGTTGCCATTACTGAGGTATGTCCTGTTTTGTGTGCATCGATTATGCAGCTCTTCAAGTCCAGTGTTGATTGTACCAACGGAACAGCTCCCTCATTTCCCCAAAGTCGCGTAACCTTAATCCGGCAGGGATGCGCTCATGCTTGGTGACACTAACCCTAAGGACTCCCGCTGGCCGCAAATTGTAGGAGGGCCAGCGACTTGGAGATGCATGTCCATTGCGCATACAAGCGATAGTAATCCAGACACACACCTTCACACCCGTCAACGATATGGTCCTCAAACTCCGTCTCGCTCGCCCTGCGACCCCCGGCGGTAGCCGCAAGCACCACCCTCGCTACAACATCGTCCTCGCACATGCTCGGTATGCGATCCAAGACCTTCTCCAATGATGATTGAGCGAACCAGTCTCTAATGCGGTTTCTAGCACTGCGCGCGACTCCAAACCCCTCGAAGTCCTTGGCACATACAACCCTATCCCACAAACACCCGTCGGCGCAGCGCCCGGCGACAGGCAACAGAAAGAGATCAAGCTCGATGTGAGCAGAGCAAAGTACTGGCTGGGTGTTGGCGCACAACCGAGCGACACTGTGTGGAGATTATTGGCTATGGTAAGGAGATGTCAGGACATTACTTGCGAAAGACGACAGAGATTCTGACGGATTGCACAGATCGGACTTCTGGAACCCAAATACCTCCCTTCAGGCGAACAAACCGAGAACGCTCTTAAGGCCGTGCGCTTCCCTACACAGGAGCCCAAGACCGGCAAGGGCGTCACCGATGCCGTCAGGAAGCAAAGACAACAAGGATTGCTGCCTCCATCAGATACCGCCGAAGGATCGAGCAAAGGCTCAGTAGCTGGAACCACTAGCCCTCAAAACCCGAACGCCGCATAGCGTGGTGGCTCAAAATGGATGAAAGGAGAGAGAAAGAGAAAATGCCGCCCCGCGCCACACCACGAGTGTGCTCAGCGAGTGTGCGGTGCTGTGGGTATACCCCAGGGAGGACAGCAGGCTCACGCACGGAACGGTACCCCCGGAAAGAGATCATGTGGCCAGCAAAGGAGGAAAAAACACGAGAAACCCCGGCGGTACCCTTGAAGAGCCGGAAATCGCGCCGATAGACGGGCGGTGCTGGGTGTTTGCCCAGTGACCTGGTCACTACTTCCATGTAACATTAGGTCTCGCGTGGGGATGTGAAGCGCGAGACGCATCTTGATGGCGCATACCAGCATTGTTCGGCGGTTTAATGTACAAATACTCACCAAAGTTTGATTCCGCATGAGCGATCGCTTGCTTCGTGTCATCTGCTGGCCTTTGCGCTTGTACTTGGGGCCTTTTCTTCCCTCACTGGTTGTTCGGCTTCGAAGTCTGCATGTCATTGACTCCCATGCGCCTTCACGTAGCGAATGACTTTCTCATGGGCGGTTTACGGCTGACATGTTCCAAGGGTTGTGCAGTGACACCACGAGCACGACATGCGAAGTTCATGGTAGCGACGCGGGTTGTATACATTTATCTTACGTGTCTTGTTCCATATCGACTCTCGCCTGACCATCAAGTCACCAGAAGCATGACCTTGACGGAGGATGGCGAGAAATTTGGAGACCACCAGGTGGCAAACAGCAGTAATTCAGCTCCCATTGCGAAGCGCCACACCTCCCCATCGCCAGCCCCAAGCGAGAAATGTGACGTACTGGTCGTTGGTGAAACCTTTCGCCGCATAGTCTGCAAGATCGCGTATCAGACAAGTCAGCCTCTTCAAAGCAGACGTTGGCTCCAGTGAAGACCCAGAGCCCAATGGAACAGCCTGTTTGACCATATCAGTGTTGTTGTATCTTCTTGCCATCTCAACAGGATAGACTTACCTGGCGTCGACAATCTTGCCAGACTCCTTTGACATTGCTAGAAGGGGGAAAGAAGGTTACCATCTCCTGCAACACAGACCCAAGAGAGAGGAAGGAAGGGTTAAGAGACGCCTTCACTCACCTTGCAACTTCTCGTACAGCTCGCTGATCGGCACGACAACACGCTCAATGTGCTCGCCGTCATCTAGGTGCTGCTCGGGCTCCTCGTCGCCCTCCTTGAGCTCGACTTCGACAGTGACCATCTACACGAATCAAATCCGTTAGCAAAGATTCTCGAAGCAAGTGCAGGAGATGGCGAATCGCATACCTGCATGTTGGCGTTGGTCAAGCCCGGATCGCTGACAATAGTCGGGCTGCAATCGACGACCTGTGAAGAAAAACGTAAGAAAACAAAAACGTACCACCATATTAGCACTGGTCATGCCAGGCTGGCTGCTGAGAGTGGGACTGATAGTGCTAACCTGTCACATGTTCACGTTACATCGCCGTTCAAAATTATGATAAGCAACATCCAAACCCGGGCAAGGCCAGAGACATACCTTTCCAGAGTACCCAGTCTCCTCCCTCAACTCCCTAACAGCCGCCTGCTCAGGGCTTTCGCCCTCATCGATCAGACCAGCGGGGAACTCGACGCAGAAAGCCTCGACGGGAGGGCGGTACTGAACGATGATCATGGTGCTGACGGGCTTGCTAGGATGCTTGAGGATGGGGACGATAGCGACGGCATCAACGCCAGTCGACTTTCGTGTCTTGCGAGCGGCGGCTTCCCAGATGCGTTCTTTGCCGTCCTAGAAGTTGGATCATTGGTGAGCTTGACTTGATGTGATGGCTTAGGAGGGAAGGGGAATGAGGTGGCGTCGGGTTTACCTGGTCGGACCACTGAGATATCGTTAGTAGTAGTCAGATATTCCAGTCAGTCAGACACTTGGAAAATTACCTCAATCTTCCTCAGCTCCGTCCATTTCGCCTCATCCGCACCGAGCGGGCTGACACGGTTGATCTTGGGTGCTTGCGGCATGGTGAGTGTGCTGGCCGAGCGGGTAAATCTGGCCAATGTGCGATTCAAATGATTGACTCTACGAACTAGGCTCATGAATTGACTTTGGAAATTTACAATGCTGAAATGATGACAGGTAATTGTCTGGTTGTTGTCTGCATGTAGTGCATCGTGCTTCAGAGCTCGAGTCAAACAAATGTCATGACGTTGCTTGCGATGGAGCGGTGCCAAGCTTCAAGCCAGAGAAGAAGCGTCAAACCTTCACTTTCTGAACATCCTTGATAAATGTGAATCAACGTCCCGCAAGGTGAACCTGATCTGGAGTAGTATTTATCCTCATTTCAAGGTCAAGAAACATCTGCAAGCGAAGCGCGAGCAGTAATCGCGGCGATGACCAGCAACTCACAATCTTGCCGACGTACAAGATTCAAGACATCACGGGACACATCAAGGCGAGCAACTGGTCACGCATATTGTATGCTGCGTCTTCAGGGCTTACAGTCGCATGAGTTATCGATAAACCTCCCCAAACGCCATCTACATAGCAACGTAACGATAGTCATCGCTCTGCAACCAAGTTTAATTTCACTCACGATTCATCAAAAACGGACACTCGCCAGCGTTGCCCAGCCTTGACATCTCCTCGTGCGTCATCTTCGTCTCCGTCGAGTCCGCAGGTGCCGCGACAGCTTCGCCGGCTACAGGTTTGACAGTCTGCTCCATGTCGTGTGAATGAGGGTGCACTTTCTCTGCTGAGCTTTCGAGTAGCTCGTCGACTGCGTCGTATGTACCGGTGGCGCGGGACTCGTCAATTCGCTCTCCGGGCTGGATGGCTTCTTTTTGAGACTCATTGTTACTCGAGGTGGCTGTTGCTTCGTTGAAGTTTGCGGCCGGCTTGGAGAGTTCTACATCTGCACCGTTCTCTGCTCCGTTTGCGATGATCTGTTGTGCTGGGTTGATGGCCTGACTTGAGGGCTTCTCGGCTGCTTTCTCAGTGTCGGCACCCTGATGGGGTACAAAAGCGTCGGCTGGCTTGCCAGTGCCGTTGGAGATATGCTTGGGCAGGACATCTTCGGGTGCGGCGTCTTTTGCGTGCTCCGACTCCGGATCGTTGTGTTCCTTTGCGATCTTGACGCCATCATGCTGTGGGACGGCTGTATCAAGAGCATCGGCAAGTTCGACCTTGCGGTTCATGATCTCCTTGTTGACAACGCCAGCAGGAGCAATCTGGCGGAACATTTCCAACGGATCAAACCAGGTGTCGACGGCCTGGAGACGGACCGCATCGTCGACGGTAGCGACGGTCACACCCTGAATGTCGATAGGACCGCCATGGGCCTTGGCTGTGACTTTCTCTCCCTTGCTTCAAGGCGTTAGTGGTGATCTTGACAGTCAAAATCTTCAGTCCAACTCACTCATTGAATCCAACATAATCATTCTTCATGACACCCCAGTGCCTCCACTTGAAGGCAACCGTTGGCGGACCACTGTAGACCTCAAGAACCTCCCATGCAAAAGTGGGCATCATGCGCTTGAACGTCTTATGGCTCGAAGCAAAGTCCGAGTTCTCGGGACTGTAATACTCATTCGGCGTAATGATGGCATTGTAAGTACCGACCTTGAGCATGTGCTCAGCAGACTGCGGAGGACCTCCGTTGATAGCGAAGGTGTAATTCTTGTGGTCGATGGTACGCCAGTCCTCAAGACGAGGCTTGAAAGAAGCCTCGACCTCCCAGTTCTTGACGAGGTTCTCGACGAGTTGCGGCAAGCTACCAGCAGCGTGGTTCATCTTCTTTCCTAGGATAAAGTCAGCTTACGTGACTTGCCGTTGCACAGACATCCCTTGCTAGTCGTGCGTGCATCGACGAGCACATGGCCATGTCGGCCGCGTGGTATGTTGCACGGCCATGTGCCTGGCACAGGATAGATGTGCATGTTTGGGTCAGCAGCGTCATAGGGAATGAAGCTTACCTTCCTCCCAGACCTTACGGGTCTTGGAGTAGTCGGGCGCTCTGCCATAACGCCATTTCACACCTTCGTCGCCGAACACAGCGTTTGGCGAAGCGAGGTAGTCAGGCACAGCAGGAGCAGGCGCAGGCTCTGTTGGCTTCTCGACGTCTGCGGAAGCCATGTTGGTTCAGAAGAATGCGTGTGGACTGACTTGTATTGTAATGTCTGCGATCAAGGTGGTGCTCTGTCGGTGGATTGTGTAGCGAGTATTGTTTCAACGAGACTGTGCAAAGCAGGATGTAATTGAGGTCAAGGGAGGCGGCGAGAGATGATGTTCCATAGGTACTTCAGGATCTGGCGGCCAGTGAAGATGGCGAGATATAAGATGCCCTCGGCGCGCGCACGGTGGCTGCCCCGTGGCAAGCGGTAGGGCCCAGGCATCTGATGCTGCAGGCGGCAGGAACGAGCGAGTGGCGGCAGAGGCATGGCATGGCATGGAGCGGCCATGCTGCACGCGTGGGAGTGAAAGTGATTAGCCTCGCTCCCACCACGCCTCATCCTCCCTCTCGCCCACCAAGACGCCGGTGCGTGCACACACCTCCCCGCCCACCACCCCGGTCTGCGGGCCACCGATAGCCGCCGCCGACGACGCAAGCATGCCGTTTCAGCAGCACTGTCAAGCCTCTTGTGCCACCAGACTGAAGCACCACCACCACCAGCGAACAATCCCCCAGAGCCAGAGCCTAGCCTGCCCTGTCCGAGCGCGCGGCTCATCCGTCTCGTCCGAGCGCCTCTCGGCTACTCCTTCGCTGCTGCAAGTATCCGCGATGGATGGCGCAAGCGATGGCTCGACTACCCGGTTTGGGCCCTCCATTTCACATCCACAAAGTATAACGTACGAAGCCCAGGGCAAAACGCGGGTGGTAGTCCTATTCGGTTCACGGAGCGCGGCTCGCTTCAACGCTTTGTGCCCGGCTAGCGCCTTCACGGATCGTGCCAGGACGGAGCAACGGTGCTCCAGAGCCCGCCGAGGCGCTCATCATCGTGGAGGGGGGTGTTATCAACCAGGATGTGCTTATTGGCAGCAGCGAGGCATATGCAAGGAGGTCGAGCAGACTGCAAGCTAACGTGAAGCTTAGGGCTTCTTCACAGCGAGCACGCCAATGGCGGCGCTGCTCTTGCGTGCGTTGGTCGTGAGCACTAAACACCTAGTTGTAGCGCGAACTCTGGCCAGAACATCACAAGCGATATTGACTTCGCAAAGTCTATCTTGTCGAGAGATCTTCCCTACATACGTACCTGGGCACGCACGTCGTCCCAATGCCACAACACCAAGCCCGGGACTTCTCTCACATTTCCACAAAAATTCACACGCCACGATCTCACGGCTACACTGATCCTTGCAGGTGCATATCCTCCTCGGCAGTGTGTCGTACAACCTCCCGTCAGCAATCCCTGCAGTACCTTGCCGTGCCTGCATCTGACCACCCACCTCATCCTGGCCCATCGCACATGCCACGGCGCGCGTGGCGGGCCAACGGTGTGATGCACGCCGCAACACAAGCAGTAACCAGAAAGGATGTCCAGGGGTAACACACGAGTGAACGAGCGGTGTCTCGGTTATCTCGGAATCACTGCTATGCAACCTGTCGAGCCTGTCAGAAAGCAGTCCTGCCAACCGCATGGCTTATCTTGGAGCAGCAGGGCGTACCGGCGCCGATCTATGCTACCACCCTTGCTCCAAAAACCTCTCAGCCGCCACGTGTAGCTGTCTGAGAACACTGGTACTGGTACTGGTACTGCCTCAAAGTGCACAACATCTTCACGTTCCATGTTGCAACACGTCGCCCTGCCCTGCCCTGTCGCTTTCACACATTGCATTGCAGAGTGCATAATGACAGCCGAGCTCCACCGGCCACTGCGTCGTCTCCTCCACGTGGCAATGATGTGCGTCAGCATGAACCCGTATCGCGGTGCTGTGTCACCCAGCGAGCACCATGTGGTGTGAGCGTTTCATGCAACGCTGCTGTTTGATGCTCCAGCTACCGGTGAGGCGACAACAATTTCGAAGCGTGACTGCATAATCTCAGCGTCATTTTGGCAGTGCTTGTCACCAATACAGTAATTGCAGATGGTGCCCGAAGTCGGATATGTGGTGAGATGTGAGGTCTGGTACGTGTGCATCATTCTGCGCATTGTGTCCGCAGATGAAGTATGAGTCGTGTCCTGAATCATGCGACGAGTCGGTATGCCATTGCACATGTGCAGATGTTGTACGCCTGTCTCTGTCGCAGATGGACTTCAGCGAGAGATTCCGCATAGAATCCGCACTCAAGAAAATAGTCTCCATTCAAAGGTCCGACTGCTCACCTGCTCCAGGTTCGAAGAATGTTGGAACCGTCGAACCAGTCGTACGAGCTGTTTCGTCGTCGATAAAGTTGCTGCCCAACATCGCATGTGCAAAGTTGACGTCTTGTCCCGGCTCGCCAAGCTGCTCTGCAAACAGTCCTGGGTTGAGTGCCTCACGAGGGCTATGCCGGACGTTCATACGCTGGTACATTAGCCGGCCGATACTTCCAGCGCCGCCGGAAGTCGCCTCGGGAAAATCGAACCAGGCGTTGGAGACGCGATCTTCGACACTGATGTCTCCAGCTTTGAGAGGCGGGCTGCTGCTCTTCTCTTCTTCAAGATGCATGATGTACTTGCCCACTTTCCACGCTGACCATGAACTCCACATGCAGTCTTGTGTAGGGTGACGGGCAAGCAGGTCGAGTGCTCGCCGGCGAAGTAGTGGGTCTCGACAGCGAGCGCATATTTCGTAAAGAGGGTCGACGATGCCTAGACTGAAGCAGAGCTGAGTTTTAGGGGTGTCCGAAGCAAATTGCTGAGTCTTCGCGCGCGGGTCGTCCTCGAGAATCGCCTCGGCGAGGTCAAGGATGGCAATGAAAGAAGGACGGAACTTGTCCCATCCGAGTTCGCCCTCTGACAGGTCGACTTCTGCTAAGATCTCACAGACAAGATGATGCGCTAGTTCAGCGAGTCAATATCGTCCATCATTCGCGGAACATGGGCATCAAGTATAGAAGACTCACCTTTGAGCACCATAGCCCCCTTCCTCTCAGAAGGCGTCATCTCATCCCTCTTCCGAAGCAGCAATTGAGCAAAAGCCTCTTCCCACCCTTTCAGCCAATCAGTAAACATAAGACACTTCTCCCCACTAACACACATCAGCTCGTAGAAATCATCGCTCAAGTCGAGGTCCAAGTAATAAATAGTCTGATGATTAATGACCAATTCAATCGCAGCCCTAGCCTCCCTCAAATCTCCAAAGAACACAGGTCTCGGCGCGCCCAGTCCCGAGTCCTCTCCAACAGTAGTGTAGTTCTTAGCCATGAGACCTTTCGACTGTGTCTGTAGCCTCTGCATGATCAGGCTCAGCTGGTCGAGCTCGACGGCGAAGGTGCCTGCTTCGAACGGATTGCTGTCAGGATCAGTCATATACTGCCTGAGTAAAGCATAGCCCTGCTTGGCATGGGTGATGGCCTGCTCACAGTGACCCTGCATCGCTTCGAAGCAAGTGAAGAGCACGCAAGTAGTGAGCATGAGTCTCAAATCCGGAGGTTTCGAGCCCTCTCCCGGCTCTGTGAGATGTTTGATGCTCTGGTTGCATTGCTCGAGAGCGAATCTGGTTTTACGCTGGCTCGTGGCGTCTTGGTCGTCTTTCCCGATGAGCAGCTTCTCGTGCAGTGTTCCGACGGCTGCTATGGCGTGTTTGACCGCGGGAGAGTGACGTGCGCTCTGTAGAAGCATTCGCTGCCAGAAAGGCGAGTCAAAGTATCCTGCGAGCTGAGGTGCGCTGTGGTGGATGAAGAATTGGAGGGCATGCTGGACGTCGCGGTCTTCGCTCCAAGGAACAGACACAGGCGTCGATGGCAATCCCAGCGCGGTGTCGATGATAGCATCACTTCGGCGTCTGATCCTGCCGATGTTGGCAGGTTGCGGTGCGCGTCTTCGAGGTCGATGCAGGAGTCTCATGCATTCGTCGCAGAGCTGTATGCTTGCATTGTTGGATTCTTGGCTGGCTCGCTGTATGCATTCATCGCATGGGATCTTGACGGAATTCCTGCGTGGAGTGCTTTCTTGTTGATGAGATGTAGAGGCTGAGGATCGCTTTGTGACTGATTTCGATGACGAAGCCATGTCTATATTGTTGAAATGTCTTCTTGAGAGGTCCGCTGCCCGTACGAGCGAAGGACTGCAAGGAGACAAGAGCAGAGACGCAGAGCGAGAGATTACTTCAAAGGCATCTTTCTCAATCGTCTCGCGTCTCGTTGCCCCCAAAGCGGACATGTGCGGCGAGCAGATTAATGTTTCTTGCACACCGTTACCTAAAGTCATACTGCCCAACTACTCAGCAAATAGATTCCAGTGCCAACACGGCCCGCGCACGCCTCCCGCAGGCCACATCTGCACAAGTAGACTGCTCGTCGTTGGCTTGAGTAAGCAGGCGCAGCCAAAACGCTGTCCAGACCGGAGGAGTGAATGTCAACGGACGATCTATTTGCAGCTGAAGTGTTTCTGGCGTACGAGTGCCGATCGCTTTGTCAGGATCCAAGTTCCACTGTCGAATCAGCTGCCGCCTTCGGACTAAATCTGGGGTCCTGAACGGTACAAGCCTCGTTCGCTGAGTAGGACGGGCGCGGACGAAACATACCGTAAGTGATCTACATGTACTGCGGACGTTGGTGGGCATGTGTGGAAATCCGCGGCAGTAATACAATCGATGGAATACTTGCAAAGCGAACGATGTGTTGTCCTTAGGTAGACGGCAAAGCGGCACATGTTGTAACATTGGTTGTATCCCGAAATGAGCGGACTTAGTGCGGGATTAGCATACAGCTATGGAACAGCCATGCAGTACGCAACACGAAAGCATTGCTTGCAGGTTGCTGAAGCATGTGAAGTCCCTAGTGGACATTCGAGTATATCTTTAGTTCCGAAACGCGTCCGCCCTGCCGCTCTGACATCTCACTCTCACACCGCATTGCAAATACATGCAATTCGCGTTGCTGTGCTCCACACCTGTAACAATTTGCATTGGAGCAACACGACCACGTCTCTTGCATGTCATTGGCTGTGACAGAGCGTCGAGTTGGTCCATCGACACAGCCACATTTGCTGATCATGACTGGCAATCTGGTGTTGACGGAATGACACCGCCGTGTGACAGCATCGATGGTCGTTTCCGCGTGCTTGAGGTGGAACTTTGACGTTACGCGCCGATGCTATACCCACTCCGATCGAAGCTCGCTGTCCGCTTCCATGTCAAGGACAGAGGTCGGTAAAGTGTGGTTATCGGCGATGTGTTGCAGGTGGACCCATAGAAGGGGCATCAACTGCCTGATCCTTCTACTTGGTGTCAGACACGCGTCTGAGATGACCGACTCGATCATGAAGCATTTGTGGCTGCTCAAACACTGCCACTCAGAGTTTGCGTTCCTTTCCATGCCTGCGTAGCCACCGAGACGCAGTCTTTCATGACATCTTTCCCGATGCGAGCACCTCCATGCTTCTCGATCCTGAAAAGCTTGCCATTGTCGATAACAACGGTGACAGTCTCTTTGCATATATCCTCCTCAAAGCTGTCAGGATCCGCAAGGACCCAGCTTTCGGCTTCTGTCAATTGCTTCAATGGTGAAGCGGTGGAGAATACGGCGAAAGTTGTAGCGCTAGGCGATCCATTGAGAGTAAGCCTCTGAGCTTCGTCGGCGCGAGGGGAGCAGATGACGCTCTCGTGGTCAGCATCCCACCAAGCTTTCGGCAGAGTAGTGTTCTTCAAAGCAGCCATCACTGCCATCCACGCGGCGTCGTAGCAATTGCCATCGAGCGAGATGCAAAGGATATCGATGTACAGAGTCCAGTATGCTTTGATGGAAACAACAGGCTCCTCGTCCGGACCCATATCGGCCGGCTTGGGCTCAGTGTATGAAATTGTAAGATCACTTGGGTTGACCAAATCGGAGGCCTGGAGAAGCGAAGTGATTCTCCAGCTGAGCGATTGTGCTGAGTTTGAAGGTGGGTTTCCTGGCAGGAAAGCTGGCGAACATCCTGTGCTGAGTTCCACGTTCGGTACGAGTAGGCCCAAGTGCTCGATCATATCTTCTTTACGTGTTTCATCATTGGGAGGGTGTGGCACCTCTGAGGCAAGCAAGATTTCGCCTCTCACGCCACAAACAACAGAAGTGTCGCCTAATCGTACCACAGCGCTACCGTTGCTGTGGGAAAGAGATCCAGTATTGATCACGGGTTCGCGGAGCTCATTTGGCTTGCGGCCACTCGGTCTGATCGGATCGGTTTGTTTGAGATGAGCGTGCAAGAAGGGCGCTGGCGTGAGCTTCGCAAAGGTAGCACGAGGGAAAGACAGCCCAGCAGGAGCATTCGCAGCATCGGCCATGTTGGCAGCAGACTTTTGACGAAGCAGCAGGCTTCAATGAAATGTGGTTCCGTGGCGTTATATCTTCTAAGATTTACAAACCATGTTCCTCCATTGACCGAAAAGTTGAAGCCGCCGCGCCAAGACATACAGATGACGCGCGATCACATGCAAAGCGTTCCTGACGATGTTCTGGCTACATACAATAACTTGAACATAAGAGACAACACTCCGACCAGGACACAATCATGCCAAAAGAACGCTCGCTCAACCCAGTCGCTGCGCAACACAAAGCAGACAAGCAAAAAGCCCTAGCCAAAAACAAGAAACAAGTCCAAAATCAACGGAACGAGAAGCTCGCCCGCCGCAACCCGGAACGATTACAACGGCAGATCGATGAATTGAAAGAACTCGAAGGTCGAGGCGTACTACGTCCCAAAGACAAAGAAACTCTCACACAGCTCGAGAAGGACTTGCGCGGCGTGCGACGAGCGCGTGAAGCTCTGGGAGATGCCGCGCCCAAGTTTGCAGAGCGGAGAGATCACGGCGGCGATGCGAGGCAGGAACAGCGGGAGCGGAGGCAAGGTTTGGGCAAGCGAAGACGAGGGGAAGAGGATGCGCATGACAGTGGCTCGGAAACGGATCCAGAAGTGAGAAGCATTCCCATGCCTAGAGACACACCACCACCGATTCCCAACCAACCACGGCAAGCGCATGCCTTGCCTGCGAAACCTGTACCTGCCGCTCCTGCCCAGACAGTCTACTCTTCTGCGCCCCAATTGCGAGATCTCAAGAAAGAAGCTACTCGATTCATGCCATCCGCCGTCGCAGCGCAAAAAGCAAGGACAAAAGGTCAAGGCCGCTTGCTGGAACCCGAGGAAGCGGATCGTTTGGAGAAGGCGGGATACATGGCTGCACAGAAAGCAGCAGAAGCTGGAGAGAAAGAGGAGCGTCTCAAGCAAATGGAGCAGCAGGCCAAAGCGCCGCAGGACATCGACATGGACGAGGAGATAAGGAGGTTCGAGCTGGAGATGGCAGGATTGACTGGCGAGCCGCCTTCGCAGCAGGACGGGAGGAAGACTGTACATCTGGAGGATGTTGAGGATGAAGGGAACTAGTGTTGGGAGAAGTTGGCCTCGGATGCCATCAGTCTTCTCTATTTCCAAGACGGCGAGCTCATTGATATAACGATACCCCATGCTTTTGCATTTTCACCTTATACTACAGAAACTCGAAAAGAGCCCAGACCATGTGATCGAAGTGTAGTGTCCGAACCTCCAAAATCTCCGAACAAGACAAAGCGGCTACTCTTACTCTTGAGCGTGAAGGGAGTCATGACGCTTCGTATTAATGGCCACGGCTACGAGGCTCCGTGCTACACCCGCGCGACCTGAAAGCTAAATGTCCACCACTCACATCGCAAGAACGAGACAACTGAAGACCGGCGTACGGAGCGGGAAGAGCCCACATCGCCATTCCACATGCCTTTTCTCGCCAACCCGCTGGAAAGACGCCCTTTACACCATGAACACATCGACAGAAAAGAAAATCAACCAGAGAGTCAATCTCGGTGCAGAGGTGCACTAATCCTAGGTTCGTCTTGGTCAGACTGCGCGTCGCGCCGACAGGTCCAGCGCGGCCAACGGCGCAGGAAAAGGGAAAGTGTAGGGCATCGTGGTGGAAATTTTCCGACTGGCAAGCGAGCTCTACTACTGATGAGCAGGCTGCTGGGAAAGAGGCTGCTGCGGAGCCGGATGCTGAGGTGCCAGCAGCTGAGGGTCGGCCTGGGGAGTGTGCTTCTCTTGCGGTGCTTGGTAGACCATACCCTGTGTCTGAGGCTGGTATCCTTGCTGCGGGATCAAGGCTGCCTTCTCAGCGCGCATCTTCATCTCCGTGTTCATCTGGGCGATAGCGCAAGGCGTGCAGCAATACGAAACCTGCCCAAGCAATGTCAGAATTTCGTTTGCAATCGACGAGGAATCGAAGTAGACATACCATGCAATCTTTGAACAGGTCACCTAAGATACCAAAGCGCTCGCGCAGCTGCTGGCGTCTGAACATCATGGGGAGACACGGCATCCAGAAGCAGCAGGTAGATAACGTCCAAAGCCAGCAATCCGTGTTACACGTGTTAAGTCGAGTTGCGTCGTTGCTTGGGTACATGTCGAGGCGCTGGCCGGCGCGGCCGTAGAGGCATGGACTGCAGAACCATGCTCCCATCTGGATGACGGTCAGTCAAACGCAATTGCATTAGGGTGTCGCCGCACTCACGCAGTTGCCGCAGTCGCCGCCGCAGACACCACCGCAGAGGTGGTTTTCCCAGTCTCCTTGGGTAGACATGGTGGTTGATGGTGTTTTCGTTGTTTATACCGATTTTGAATTGAGCGTGAGGTGTCTGAGGATGCAATCTGCTCAGATGATCTGATACAGACACGTGCCTAGTAGTCGAATATTCTGTGCTGACAATGTTGTGTAACGCTTCACGTAGATGTAGTTGAGACGCATTGATCTCGATAAGACGTGAAGGTCAACTGACACGCCATAGTCCGGGCTATATATGGCTCTGACCTTCCTTCACTTTACAAGGTTCCGCCCTTGTCTCCTTTTCTCAAGCACCAGAGTGCTCATACCGTACCTACTCGGCGTGGCCGTGGTAGCTGCGATGGAGTTATGCCGCCAAGCGGCACTTCCTAGGATTCTTGTCGAATCGGAATCGCCCGTCGAGCCGCCCCACATGATCCTTTGTTGATCTCCTAGCTTCTTAAGGCAATCCTGTGCTCAATCGATGGGTGTAAAATTGAAGTAATGTTAGCGATTACGAGCGATGCGAGCGCGCTAGGAAGATCCACACAATTTTTCGTCGGTCTGCTGCTGCTTGATAAGGAAGTTCTGTGTGCTACTACCAATACGTGGAAGCGGTAAAAACGTCATGGGCCGAACGCTGCAGGAAGATGAAGGAATGGGAGAAAGAATCGTGCATTGTTAGTGGTAAGCTGCATATCATAGTCTACAATCTAGCCTTACCATCGCCTATGGAAGCGAGATCCTTGGGCTCAAAGGGCACGTAGGTATCGCCCTGTACCCACAGCAATTGATCCTCTTTTCCGGCCTCACCATTCGCAATCTTGTCAAAGTCGATGCCTTCTTTCCGCAGAGGCACCTTGTTCTGCTTGTTGTTATGCATAGTCGTCGGCGACTTGATCAGCCTAATGAACACAGGCACAGCATACTTCGGCAGGCCCTTCCTAGCATGCTGCAGCAAACCGGGCCAATCAAACTTGCCGCGCTCTTCAGGGCGAATATACACGGCAGCGCAGCCCGCTTTGCCGTCGTGGTTCGGCACCTCCACTCCGTACACGTTTGCCTCGAGCAGACCAGGGAAGCGGCCGAGCACTTCTGCGACTTCGGCTGTGCTGACGTTCTCGGACTTCCAGCGGAACGTGTCGCCGAGACGGTCGAGGAAGAACCATCTGCCATCTGCATCGCGTCTGAGTGCGTCGCCGGTACGGTAGTACAAGTCACCTTTCTGGAAGACGTCGCGCTCGAAGCGCTTGGAGGTTGCCTCGGGGTTGTTCCAGTAGCCAACGAAATCCTTTTCTGACGAGCATCGGACGATGATCTCTCCGCCCTCATCGTAGGTTTTACGGCGCGCAAGGCCAGTCTTGGGGTCTCGCCAGATTCGATCTCCATTTTCGTGGTCGATCTCTACAGGGACGTAGATGTTGCGGGTTTGCCAGCGCTGGATGGCACCCTGGTGGCCGACGTG
This sequence comes from Cladosporium sp. BF-F, assembly GCA_030463185.1. Lineage (NCBI taxonomy): Eukaryota > Fungi > Ascomycota > Dothideomycetes > Cladosporiales > Cladosporiaceae > Cladosporium > Cladosporium sp. BF-F. Next base: position 1,849,028 of record JAMRMS010000003.1, on the reverse strand, counting down.
TGCTTCGTGGAAAGGCCCATTGCAGACATTGAGCAGTGTGAGCATACCCTCCGTGGAATTGAAGAACTCGTTGACACAGGGCACGTTGAAACGTTGTTGGAACTTTCGCCAGATATCGGGTCGCATGCCATTGCCGTACATAGCCTTTAATTTGTGGTCTTTGTCGAGGGGCGACGGTGGCGCAGCGAGCAGGTAGCGTGCCGTCTCGCCGACATAGACGAATGCGTTCGAATCCGAATCGTGGATGTCCCGCCAGAAGTTGCGTACGCTGAACTTACGCCCAACGCAAAGGGCAACGCCAGTCATCATGCAGCCGACTGCTGTGGTGCAACCTGTACCGTGATACAGAGGCATACAGTCGTACCACCTGTCGCCAGGCTTTAGGCCGGTAGTTACAAGGCGCGGGATGCCGAGAACACCAGCCTTTGCAGTCGGGAACGCACACGCTTTGGGATGTCCAGTAGTGCCAGAAGTGTAGAAGAGGAAGATGGGGAAGTCGGGGGTGACGCCGTCGCGGAAGTCATTGCCTGGTCGTGTTGCAGGGTATGCGTCGATTGTAGCCCTTGTAGCTTCGTCCAGAATGATGATCCGCATGCCCAACTCATTCTCAATGCGGCCCCGCTGTTCCTCGATTCGTTCCACGCAGTCAGATGCCGAGTCCACAATCAGCACCTTGCTGCCCGCGACCTTGAGACAGTGCACCAAGCTATCTCCGCCGAGGTTGTAGTTGATCAAAGCAGGAGCTGTGCCGATGGCCCAACTGCCAAGCATGTTGAACATGAACTCCGGCGAGTTGATCAAGTACGTGCCGACCAGCTCACCCGACTGTACGCCATTGTCTTGCAAGAACTGCGCCCACTTGCAGCTCTGCTCATAGATCTGCCTCCATGTGTACTCCACCGCAGGTTCTGTGGGCTGAAGGCGGTACCACAATCCGATCTTGCTCTCTTGCTTATTGACCGTCTCTTCAAAGGCGTACCATAGCGACCACTTGTTGGCCTTGGCCTTGCGTTGTGCGTCTTTTGCGACCCCCCGGTACACGCGGGCGTTTGAGAGATCTTTCCCGATATGATATTTCGCGTCCAAGTATGCTGCAGCGGCAGTTGCGCCTGCTGCGATCGCTGCTCCAGCTAGAGGTCCACAAGGGTCAGCACGTTGGACTAGAACAATGGACTATCGGACTTTGCTCACCGAGAGCCATTGTGTATTCTGCGGGTCTGTCAGCAGAGTCGTGTGGGAACAAAAAAGAATAGTACTGTGGTCGAACAAGAATGGGACTATTGCCAGACAGATGGACAAAATCATACGGTACTTACGCTTCTATACGAGGCATCGATTAGCCCTGAGAGATATACCAAGGCCGCCTGACCTGTGCTCGGCATTGGAGAGGCCCTCGGCCAGCTCGGGTAAGTCGTTCGCTCCAGCAACGCGGCAGATCCATTTCCAGCTCTCTCCACGTGGGGCTTCGAGCTCCATGTTCATGGGGAAAGACAGCTGGAGCGGGTTATTAACAACGGCACTTGGAACGACGATCATTGACCTTATCAGAAAGACAGAAATAGTAAATTTTGATACTATGTACATTAAATCATTGAACCGCCGGGCCCAGCAGTATTCGTGCCTGGTGGTCGCGCAAACTTCATCATAGCTTAACAGCAGGGAATGGGGAGGCGTTAGTCTGGTCAAGAGAAAAGGAACGGTCAGCTTGTGTTGCAATATTCAATAACAAGAAAACAAGAAAAGTCAAATTCAATAAAGTAGTGTTCAAAATTTTGTTGATTTCGCGCAAATTATACTGACATGCTTTCCTGGGTCGTTTCTTCGTACAGTCTGATCCGGTTTTTCCATTTCCCACATTTCGACCATTATTTTCTTCACAATTTCGACGCAGCGACCTTGGTACTTACGTTGGTGATCTCGTTGTAGAGAAGACTGTGATACTGTTAGCTTGTCTCATGAGAAATGGCCGTGAATCATGTCAACTTACGAGGTCAAGAACTCGGCATAGTCCTCGCCAGTGACCTGAGTGGCGAAGTACTTAGCCGCAAGCTGGTACTTGTTGCCCTTGGGGGCGTTCTTCTCGAGCTCCTTGGCTTGCTCGTGCAGAAGCTGGAGTGCGTAATTCTTGTCCATCTTCTTGCCTTCGGCGGTCGGCACGCCGTGCTTGCACCATTGCCAAAGCTGAGAGCGCGACACCTCTGCGGTGGCAGCATCCTCCATCAAGTAGTTGATGGGAACACAGCCAACGCCGCGGAGCCAGCCCTCCATGTAGCCGAGACCGATATTCAGGTTCTTGCGGATGCCCTCCTCAGTGATCTTGCCAGGAACGTTCATGTTGAGCAGGTCGTTGGCGGAGATTTCGACCTCTTCGCGGCGGATGTGGAACTGGTTGGGAGTCGGCATGTGCTCGTTGAACACTTCGGCGGCGATGACAGCAAGCGCAGGGTGGGCAACCCAAGTGCCGTCGTGGCCAGCGCGCACTTCGCGAAGCTTGTCGGCGCGGACAGAGTCCATGGCCTTCTTGTTGGCCTCCTCGTCATTCTTGATAGGGATCTGAGCGGCCATGCCACCCATAGCGTGCACGCCACGACGGTGGCAAGTCTTGATGAGGAGCTTGACGTAGGCATCCATGAAAGGAACGGTCATGGTGACTGCACTACGATCGGGCAGGACGAAGTTGGGGTTGTTGCGGAAACGCTTGATGGTGTTGAAGATGTAGTCCCAGCGACCGCAGTTGAGGCCGGAAGAGTGGTCACGGAGCTCGTAGATGATCTGTGTGTGCGTTAGCCGATATTCTCTTGTGCTCTATTACAGTGAAACGTACTTCGTCCATCTCAAAAGCCGCAGGAATGGTCTCAATGAGACAAGTACCTCTGATAGTACCACGCTTCATGCCAATGTAATCCTGGGCAAGGTTGAAGACATCGTTCCACAGTCTGGCCTCAAGGTGGCTCTCCATCTTGGGCAGGTAGAAGTATGGGCCAGTGCCACGCTTCACGAGCTCCTCTGCGTTGTTGTAGAAGTAGATACCGAAGTCGAATAGACTGCCGGAGATGGGCTCGCCATCAACGGTGAAGTGCTTCTCCTCCAAGTGCCAGCCACGAGCACGCGCAATGAGTGTTGGCAGGACTCGGTCGGTGCGCAGCTTGTACTCTTTCTCACCTTGCTTGAAGTCGACCTGTTTGCGGATGGCATCGTAGAGGTTGACCTGGCCGTTGACCATGTTGTCCCAGGTCGGTGCGCTTGAGTCTGGCGAAAGATTAGCATTAATGATCCGGAGTGTCTGCAAAAGCTACCAACCTTCGAAATCTGCCATGTATGTCCAAACATCAGAGTTGAGCGCATTCACAACCATCTTCCTGTCCGTTGGGCCAGTGATCTCGATTCTGCGGTCGACAAGACCAGGTGCTGGAGGTGCTCCCTTCCATGTGTCGTTCTCACGGATGTGCTTTGTCTCTGGCAAGAAGTCCAAAAGGTTGCCCTTGTCGAGCTCTGCTTGTCTGATCACGCGACGGTGAAGAAGCTCCTTGCGCCTGGAATTGAATGCACGGTGGAGGACCGCGAGGAAGTTGCTGACTTCTTTGGAGAGAACTTTCTTCTGCTCGTTGTTGAGCTCGCCGAGAATGTTGACATCCTTGAGCGTCTGCTCAGGCTGGTATGGAGTAGGCATTGTGGTCGACAACTTTGTGGCAAATGTTCTGATGATGTGATATCGGTGTATGAAAAATTAACTGCAGGTTATTGATAAATTATCAAGATGGATGAAGAAGCGTCTACAAGTGATGCCATGGCCAGTAATCTGGGCATCTCCAATACTTATATGTCGTCACGGATCTGCGCAACCAAGAGCTTGATAGCAGCGAACCGAGGAAAGGCTGGTGAACGGCTGCCCCGCTATGTTGCCAGTTACCTTCCGCACCGCACATGCCGCAGAGAGTTGTACCCTGAGCAGCCTGTGCATGTTCGGAGCAGTGGAGCTCAGCTACGGCGGCGACATCGCCGGCTTGTGATTGCACATGACGGGCAAAATATCTGATGACGTTGAGCTTTCGCCTCGGCTTATTTGCGCTGGGCCGGCCGCCTTTGATCGACCACTGTTTACCGGAGCAGAAGACGGGGAAGCCGGGGAAGCTCACAAGAAATCCTTCCGTCTGCTTGTGTCTTTGCTCTGGCAATGCTGTGCATTCTAGTCGCTGCCTTGTGAATACCGATGCGAAGATGTCTCAGCAAGCATCAGGCCGTAGCAGAGCACAAAGGGCCTCGCGGGGCCAGCAGCGTATCGTGAAGGCGTGTATTACTCGATAGAAGGGACAAATCAGGCGCATCTCGGCCCTTTCATTCTTGTATCTGCCTCGGGGAGATTCGCCGCAGCAGCCGCAGCTTCCGATATGGCGTGAAAATGCCGCAGTAGCCGATACTGATACGCAAGGGTTCTCTCATCTCATCTTCGCATATTTCTACCGATATGACATGTTTGACGGGGCGCGCCTACGTGTCGTGGACGTTCCATGCAACTCGAAGTCGCACTCATGAGTGTGCTTCTGCCATTGAGATGTTATACAGCGAGATGCATTGCTCATCTGTACCACAAGCATGCAGCATGTCTTATGCTTGTGACACTTTTCTCCAAGGCAGTTGCGATCTGCAATGGACATTTAGGAGAGTCTCGACTGTGAAGGCGCGCCACTCGGAACTCAGGTACAACAGGCTATGGTAAGTCACAACAAGGCATATTACTAACAGCTCTCTGTTTACCACCAGACTTATGAGATGCGGTCTCCCTCTAAGACATGGCGAACAAAACCATGTTCCTTCATCGACGTTTCGCCCATCGAGCATCCAGGTGCTGAGTATTAAATCGCAAAACCCTGGCATGGAAAGAATTTGCAAGAGTCAAACGCCGATTGACTTGACTTCAATCATCTCCTCGCACATCTTCAAAAACCGCTCCCTGTACTCCTCACTCGTAGTAGTGACACTCATCGGTCCGTGATTTCCCACGACATTATAAGCCTTGATCAAGCCAGTCATTGCCTGGGCATGCACCTTGTGCTTCGCCCAGAAGAAGTCCAACACACACGCGCGATAGATGTACTTCCCATCTGCAGATTTGACGCCTGTCCTCCATGAAGGTGGCCCAGGTGGCACGATCGGAGGCTCAACAGGCACGTCTGGCGCGCCGTCTGCTTTGGTCTTTGGATCATCCGGGTCCGAGGGAATGCGGACGAGGAACAGAGAGTAATCGACTGCATTGCATTTGGCGAGGAATGCGGTGTCTTTCTGCAAGTTGCCTTTCAGATCTTCAGCGTCATCGAGGGACAAGATGAGATTGCCAGAGAAGTCATCTGCCAGCTTATCCTTCGTTTCCTCAGACGTGAGAGCACCACCGGCCACATCACGTTCGGGGTAGAAGTAAGACATAGGTTTGAGGTCCCAGGTCTGCCATTCGGCATCGCTTCTTTTGTCGTCCTGTTCGCCAAATTTTGTGTTCTCCATCACAATATGATGTGTAGGCGACAGTCCCAGAGTCGAGCTCATGTTGCTCTTAGCCTCCAAGAAATCTGTGATCCTGACAAGCAAAGAGTCCAAGTTCCGGCTCATGTGGTCTGCGTAAGGTACGAGCATTTCGTCCTTGAAGAAAGAATGTTCGAACTGTCTGGGAACACTCTTCACGAGGTACTTGCCATCTGAAGTGTTGAAGAATGTAGAGCCAGAAAAGCCCATGTCGCCTATGGAAACGAGAGCACTGCCTTTCGCATCCTCATTATCGCCGCCTTGAAAGCTTTTGCAATAGTCGTCTTCGCTGATCTTCCAATGTTGGCGGAGAGCCTTGAATTGTTCCTCGTGAGGACAAGTGAAGACCAATTTGCTTTTGTCAAAATATTTGGAGACGCTTCCGGTGAGAGATTGATTGTCGTGGTTGTGCTGACCCGCGATCGAGTCGCAGATCGACGCCGCTAAATGTTCGTTTGGTGCCATATTGCGAAGTCTTCTGGTTGTGTACTTGCGAACTCGATGTAAAAGATATGGTCGTGAACCGTTCAAACAACCTCAACAGCAGCACTATATCCTACTTTACAAATACGGATATCTTGTCACATGCGCGAGTACGTCATTGCGACGTTAACCTTCCACGACTTCACAGCCACGATTCCGATGACACGCATCCCAGGCTCTTCACGCGACTATTGTGTATCAATGATGTTGTACCTCACAAGTCTGCATGTACTATCTTGTATCTTGACGCTTGTATTAGCATGCATACAACTGATGCTCTTACCACGGAGAGACTATTATAGTTACATTGCCATGCTTGTATATATTATGTTCATACTGTCAGGCAGAGACTGGAGAACGTATAGCAGCCGCAGAGAAGGTGTTGACGCAACGGCATTCCCACTTGCCGCCTCTGAGTTACTAGGCTGTGAGATTGCAAACACCACAGCGCATATCTTGTGAATTAGTTCTAGGCGAGCGCCCAAGGTGTAGCGGGGTATATGATCTTTTTTCATTTAGCACTCTTCGTGCTTCTATGAGTCGACAGTTTCACGCTGACATCTATCACACATGCAAACAAATCCCCAGACACCTTGTAATCTTTCTCTTCTTTCCACCACATTCAAGTCCTTCTCATCTCCTCCAAGGTAGGTAATGCACAGCTGCTCGCCATCTACAACCTCTCTCGCGGTCCGAAATTCCCACTGGCGTCCTTCCCGCTTTTTGCTGACGTTCGGAAGACATGAGTGATTGAAGTAGCTTGCCGCAGGATACAGGGCATATCCCATATATTCTTCTGCATCATCACCTCCAGCTCGGATACCAAAGGAGTTGTGACTTGTGGCACTGACGAGCGTTCGGCACACCTGTGCTGTGCAGCTGGGTATTAAATCGTGCGGGACTGTAGCGACCAGCTGCAAGAACGCGTTGCAGTGCGCCTCGAGATCAGCGTTGTCTCTGTACGGTTCGGAGTCCATTGCAAGAGTCGCAACTTCAGCATCCCATTGCTCTGGGAATTGCCGATGGAAGAGAATTCCAGACAGAAGGTAGCCCAGGATGTCTGGGTCTATAGGCTGCGTCCAAACATGATGCAGCGCTTTGCGGTATTCCCTATCCGCCTTGATTCCCGGCCCCGAGTCCGACGCATTCGAGCATCTAGCCTTACGATGCATAGACGCGAGCTCTTCGGCTTCTTCCCATGTTGACGAAACAGCTTGCTCGCCAGGTTTTGAGCCTACTGAAGGCTGACTGAATGTGCTAACGATCGATTTGCTCTTCGATCGCACAAATGTCTCCAATCCTTGCCATGATTCTACACCCACTTGTCCCTCATCTTCAATCCACTGTTCGTTGCATTTTTGCGAGCAAAAGACCTTTCCGGTGTGACTGTCTCGTACAGGGAGCGTTCGTCCACGGTCGTATCCAAAGCAGTACGCGCAAACTTCTTTTCGATATTGCCGGAAAATCACATGCGCTGCAGGTCGAGGAGACGTAAGGACATGTGTTTGTGCTGGTATTTGTCCTTGCGCAAGGACACCACGTCCAGCGCCTGGAATATCCTGCACCGAGATCAAGTCTGAAGAAGGTGGCATAACGATTCTGGAAATTTGCAAGAACTTGAATGCGGGCATCTAAAAGCCAATGCTGATCGTCCGGCGGGGTGCTAACGGCAATTTGGCCGGAAGCTCTATAGAAATACATCGGCCTCATTGTCTCGCGGTGCATTTGACTTCAGTCCTCACCAACGCGAGGATAAGAGCAGGGATACTGCATGGTTCCACAACCTGATGGCCACCGTCGTCTTGGGTGTGAAAGGTCGGTTTCATACTGCTCGGCACGCATGCCCTCATGCGGGTGAGGAAAAATGCCGACAGAGCTGTGTGTATATTTGGACGATGAAGCTGACCAATGTTTCAACGCATTCGATGGGCTACAGCAGCAGGCATCATATTCTGGCAGGCTTATACATCATCTTTCTTGTGCCCTCATAGAGGAACATTTGCATCAAGGACGTTTTCAGTCATTTGAACCCTTTCAAGTCTTTGATACACAAATTTGCGTACATCGACCAATTGAAATGTGCCAGTTGAAGCGGCAATATGATGCGTGAAGCTAAGTAGTCTGGCCGTCAAAGTCTACGTCCGCGAGACCCATATATAAGTTCATATTGATGAAACTCCGGGCAGTAGGCTTGTATCACGAACGGCGGCACGTCGTCCAGGGTTGCGATGTTGGACTTGGACTTCTGGCGTTTTGGACACTACGAATTGCATCATCAGTCCAAGTCCAAGCCCCAGCTTCAGCAATAGTCACCCAGTCTCGAGGCATTTTCCAGACACATATAATTATATACATCAAGAATCGCGGCAGAAATGCATATCCTCGTAAATACAATGTCCAGCATACATTGGTCACGATGAGGCACTAACACTGGAGCCAGGTCACAAACGATGATGGTCCACCATCAGCCCAGGCATCGCCCTACATTCTAGCCTTCGTTGATGCACTAGAGAAAGCAGGACATACAGTATCGGTCATCGTTCCTAATACCCAGCGCTCTTGGATCGGAAAAGCGCACATTGTCGGTCAGGACATACAGACCTCCTTCTACTTCCCTCCAAGCAGCAATCCGGAAGTCCACGCAGAGGGCTACACAGAGAAAGACAATGGCAGCCATCCATGGGTACTCGTCAACTCTACTCCTGCCAGTTGCTCTCAACTTGGTCTCAACTATTTCTTCCAGGAGCGCGGACCTGTCGATCTCGTGATTTCAGGGCCGAACTACGGTCGTAATACCAGTTCGCTCTTCGCACTGTCATCTGGAACCCTGGGCGCGGCCCTTGAAGCCACGCAATGTGGCTATCGTTCTATTGCGCTATCTTTCGCTTTCACAGATCGTAGCAATCTGCCCGATGTCGTGGCTGAGAGCTGTGCACAGAGTGTTCGTGTTTGCGAATGGCTTGCTGCTAATGCGACCTGGGGCGACTCACGATTGTACAGCGTCAACGTCCCTGTCAAGAAGGGTGTCTTGCAGAGCAAGATAAGCTGGACAAAGATGCTCCAAAACACTTGGGGCAAGGGGGCATGTTTCCAGGAGCTGCCTCAACAGGGAGCTGTGGACGATGCAGCGACCGAGGAAGCACGACTGAGGAAGCAAGAAGTCGCGCAGGGTAGTGGAAGCGCGACACCGAATGGTGGCAAGTGGGCGCATCGTCATTTCAAATGGGCTCCTCGCTTCTCCGATGTGCATGATGCTGTCAAGAAGGCTGGGCCGGGCTATGATGGTTGGGCGGTCATGGAGGGTGAGACATCTGTCACTTCTTTGAGAGCGAACTTCGAGAACGCAGGAGGCTTCGAAGGGGAGTTGAAGTTGTAGAAAAGTGAGCGTCAATGCGAACCTGCGTTCAAGTGCTTTACTCGGCGGCAAGATCTGAGAAGACCTTCAACGGTGACTATTGAGTCGTCCAAATGACACCGCACTTAGAGCATCAACTTTTTTCGGTAATGGAGAAATGGGCACGCTAAGGTATGAATTACTGTGATGTTACAATGCCTAGGTACTGTGAGAATACCTTGATGATAATGTTGACTATTCTCGACTCGTTCCCGTAATTACAGTACGTTAGCCGACGGCCACTTCCTCAGTTGTCAATGTGCAAACTAGCAACGCGCTTAATATGGTCTTGAGTACCTGGCTCCACTCAGCGTAAACGATCACCTCAATGCAAGTTCTTATCAGGCTGATCGCGAAATCTGCCAAGCCTGTACACTCACTCATGCCACCCCTGAAGCGTGCGAATCGATTCGCGACAAATCCATAGCGGAAGATCATTATCGCGGCTTTGGGCACCGAGCACAAGTTCACGAGCTAACTAGAAGTCGTGGTGGTTGGTGATACGTGATACTGTCCCGATCCGGCAAATCCCATGACTAGGGCCGCGTGATACCAAATAGCAGGGACAGCCTTGACATATACACCACGTTATCACCCACAGGCCCATTCTCCCCTCGTGGCAGCGACATGATGCTAATCTTGGCCGGCACGTGGTCCAAAGTCGCGACTCGCCGCCAAGTCACGGCCAAATGCCCCGAGTCAAGCAAACCCGGGCAAGCAGCCTCGCCCGGAACCCGGCCACCCTAGCATGCGACGGCGAGGACGGCTCATGATACGAAATACGAACGTTGTCAGCGCACATGAACCACAACGTTTTCTGAACACGAGATGCTCTGCCAAAGAATACCCGCGTTTCACCAACTGTTGGTTGACTCAGCAGACCAAGACCTTAATCAGCGTTATGCTTAACGGGTGACAGGTAGGGTTGAGTCTTCGAGCCCTAATCCGTTGGCAACTTACTGTACCTCCGGAGGTGCTACGCCACGCACGCCACGTGGGCTCGGCATTCAACCGCCCCTAATGACATTGTTGGAACACAACTCAATCTTAGAACCGCTTTTTCAATCGTGCACTACCATGACTTCTGAAACGGGTGGTCAAAAGTCAATTTTGCTCACGCTGATGGTTCTGACTCCTGGACGAAACATGCATCGAAGATCGCTCGCTCACTAGCTATCGGAGTCGTTCTCTGGATGGCTTCTTGCCATAGGTATAGTATGGTGATCGGGTGGACTACGGATGCATGACTCTGAGGAAGGTATTCGCCTCAGAGACGGAAGAAAACGGCACAGCACGCTGGCGTTCACAGACTGTTCATTCCAACGTCGGAAAGGCATGCTTCGTTGGCAGATTCAGTAGCTCAACCAAGCCCAATGCGTTGATCCATTCAGAGTTGTCACGGAGTTGTAAAAGATCTCATCTTCGCTTGCTGTACGATAGGTATGCGTTAAGATTGGTCACCTGTATGGCTTCGCTGTGCGATGCTCAATTATCATTATGTTCTTGTATCGCTTGACATGCTTCTGTGGTTCATCAAATGCTGGCGCTGCTATAAGGCTCCCATACTGTACATATACTCAAAAAAGATCAAAACTTCCCACTCCAGCGCGAACGGCCAGGGTTCTTCCACGCCATGTCCTGCATCGGGATCGATTCGTCGTCGTCCGAATTGCGGGTGAGGCGCTCTTTACTTGGCGTGGGAGACCAGGCTCTGCTTTCTTGAGGAGACTCTCCAACTGTATCCAACGTCTCTTCAAATGGCTTCTTGTTGGTGTAAAGGTTTCCTTGATCGTTTACAGTAACTGAAGTTGATCGAACGACAGTGATGGACTTGTCCTGTCCGATTGTGCTGCCCAAGGTGGTGGCGCCAGGTGTTGCGAGCCCTGATGACTTTCCAGCGGATCTGAATGCGCGTGATGCGGCGCTGTTCCCAAGGTAGCGTCTGAAGAACACTCGCAAGGATGGTGCGGCAGCACACATGATTCCCAGCTGTAGCTCTAGCTGCGCCCAGAGGAAGAGATCGAAGATGTTCCAGCTCACGTCGGATTCGTGTCCGGTAACTGTAGGGGCTAGTTAGCAGATGTATAGAGGGGGTGGTAGCATGGCAACGACGGACTCATCAGGTAATATGTTCGTACGCCACTACAAGCGACGACGACCAGTCCAAGACAAAAGATGACGTTGAGCGCAATCTTCTGTGCCCGGGGGACGGAGAAGTGCCAGGTAATCATGCAGGGCAGAGCGACGGCGTAGAGATCGCTAGCCGCAGCGAAAACACCAGCAAGGGTGTTGATGATTTTGGTGTCGAGGCATGTGTATGATTGAGTTGTAGCGTATACCGGATCAAACGCTCTCCAGTATGCTTCGGTAGGTGTGCAATTGATCAAGAGCATGACGCAGAAAGCGATAGAGTATGCAATGGTGAAGCCGATTGCGAAAAGGACCAGCCATTTCCACAGCTTGCTGTATGTTCCCTCGACCAAGCGACGGTAGAACAGCAAGACCGACACTTTGGTGAAACCTCCGCAGACGAGGAAAGCGAACTCAGCGAGCCAAAGACATAGTGCTAGAGGCTCGCGCTTGTTCGGTGAGATGTCCCAGATATGTCTGTCGCCTTGTGCCCATGTGACGTACACTATAGTGACTGATGTGAACATGACTGAAGCCAGCCATCCTGGTAGAAGAACCGCCTTAAGATCGTCAGCTATGATCAGGGCATCACGTCTGCACATATGTAGGGCTCACATCGTCTAAGCCAAGCTTTCCTGCGTGCCCTCGAATGCGCAACCAGAAACGAGTAGCGACCATTAGAGTTGCGGCGCCAAACATAATTCCAGAGAATATCGGCATCCACGTTCGTCGCACGGGATCCTCATAATTAGGTTTGGGCCAGGCCAGGACGTCGGCCGGCGTGAGGTTAATGATATTGCCAGGCATTATGAACAAAAGAATGACATAGGTCGGGAGTTGTACAAGGGCAAGAATGAAAGGATCCAACACCAGAGATATAGATTGGAAGCACGCGAGCAAGATACTTGTGGCCGCTCACCAAGTGCCTGCAACGACGGGGGCTGATCCATCGCCTGGACTACTGCAAAGCACGCCGGCAAACACCTCTGTTGAACGCCCGGGCTAGGTTGCAGCAGCTCACAGACCCTCAGACGACGGCGCTGACGATCCACCACCATCGTAGAATAGCAACCCGTCCTCTCGGGCCCATGCGCCATAGCTCTTGTCTTGCAGGCCAGGCCGTGAGAGGTATCGGAGGTACTAGGCTGAACAATTGCCAGGTCCAGAATTTAAGCTTCGTAGCATATGTCTTCATGCAAGCTAGCCTGGCTAGTCCGCGTTCTTCGACAGTGGAGACCCTTTTTGCCGAATCTCAGAGACTCCACTCTTCAGCAGGGGCACTCAACCAGCCAGCTGGTGGCCGTTTTCAGCCGCAGAAGTAATAATGACTAGTTGAGGGTCGACCAGATGGCACGTCAATCGATGGGGCGGCCATGTCTTCCGCAGTGCACATTGCAAGCGTGCGCGTTAAGTGATCGAAGCGCAAGCAAGGCTGTAAACGAGGCGGACCTCGCCACGACCTACTACCATAATAATCTATCTGTCCAGGCTGAAGTCGCGGAGTGAGAATTGCAAAGTCGCAAGCAGCGCAGGGCACTTCTATCATTTGCTGCAAGTGCAATACCCCACAGTCCTCACACTCTATTACAAACCATCAGCTTGCAGATTAAGGTTCAGACGAAGTATCTCGAAAAAGCAGAAACATCCAGAGGCCTTCCAAGGAACGATGCTACCAATTGTCGGAAGGCTGGCGCGTTTCAGCTCCAAAGTAAGCACTACGGCAACCCAACCGTTATGTATGGCAATTACATCTTGGTCGCTGACAAAACCCCTATCGTTAGGCCGATCAGATCGTTTCAAACTAGGAAGAATCTCCTAGTAGTTGTCCACCCACTTTCGCCACTGACATATGAGACCCTTCCCCTCATTCCTGTGAAGGCTTTACGGATTCTCCCAGTGCTCATGTGTAGCCTGGCTCGTCTGGAGGTGTTTCCCCAAGTCGTCAAACACGGGCGATCATCATCTCGCGTGCGCCAACCGAGTGTCTGGCGAGGCTGGCAACCAGGTAAGTACTCGAGTAGAGCCGGCTCTCTGACGTGGCGTTCGTAGGCGAGGCGCTGCCGCTGTGTGCCGACAGATGTAACGGCAGATGGCTACAGTGCCTACTATCGATAGTAGTAGTGGATGCTACTCCTTTCCTTATCCCTATCTAATGGGTTTGTTCGATGGCAATGAGACGGTGGCTTTCGCGCTGGGCGCGGCAAAGAAACAGCCGCAAGCGAAGTCTGTGCGCAGGCCCGCTTCGACTGTGTTTGGCAGCCGCTGTGGCCACTCGTGCAAGGGTGCATCGGCATATTTGGACGGCATAAATTGGAGCATTACCGACATCGAAGGATTTGAGCCTTGTAGGGGCGTTGCCTGTTGACGCATTGGAGGGGCGACATCTCCTTCAAAAATGTAGTCGTCTGTTCAAATTTCGAATTGGCACATTATTAGCTTGTCTTGGCTCATGTTCCTTGGAAGTGATCAATCAACGTTTATTACAGATGCACAGCTAGGCGATCTGCGCCAGCTTGTATGTCGTGACCATAGCGCAAGTCGAGGAAAATCTATCCGGTGAACATGTCCGAGCCTCTTCTCCACTCGGCGATCAACACGCTTGTCTCCACCTATCAAGTGATAACCGCATCAGTGCTTGTGCTCGAAATCTGGACAGATGCCTTCACAATGAAATATGTAAAGTGTTTCATGAACGAGAAGACGTACCCTGAGATCTTCGACGATCGCGTCGACCTTGATATCGGCTTTGTCGTAGCCGAAAGGATCCTCTAACTGTAGAAAGTCGTCGTCAGCTTTCATGTGACTGTGCTTTCAGGCTTTCGAGTAACATGGGGCTACATGGGTATGGAGAGTATTTCAATCAAACAAAGTTTGGCACTTTGCACATACCTGAGCACCGATAGCCTCAATCCCTAATTGCACGTTAGCACGCAGTGCCGAAATTGCCAGTGCGGCGGCAGCAATGGTGATATTCTCCGATCGAATGCCGACTTACCGTATAATGTGAACATCACAAGGCTAACCAGCACGATCGCCCACCATTTCATCTCTTCGACCAGGGCGAAGGGCAAGACGCCTCCGAATAGCGCCAAAACCTGACGCATGTGTATCAAGTAGGCTACCGGCAACGGCGTCAGGTGAATCGTTTCCATGCTCCCGTAAGCGGACACCAGCTGATTCAACTGAACAGTCATCTGGCTGGCTTGAGGTGAATGAAACCAGCCTCGGTCATGGGCACGCTTGATGTAGCTCTCGACCTTCATGCTCAGCTGCAAAAGCAAACCCAAGCCTTGGTCCTCATATCCTCTGATTCTGGAAGGCAGCAAGTCCTCGTATTCGGGCTTGTGAACAGAGGTGCTCTCCCTCCGGTGGCGTGCGAGATCTCCAGGAGATTTGGTAAGTAAGAAGGGTATCGTGCTACCCCATTCTGCCCGTAAATGGTTCTTGGTTGCGTAGATCATGGCCAGCAGATACCTCACCGCCTGCTCGGTATCGGCACGTTCCTCCTCTGAAGGCTTTTGCCCCTTTGCATGTGAGCACGTGAGGAAAGATCGTGTGAGGTTACGTATGCATGTCTCAATCATTGTCATGTGCTGAGTTCCCTGTAAAATCTGTTCAGTGTCTGGCGAGGGCCTAGTGCAGAAATAATCAACCCACCTGCCAGAAACGATCATAGCTCGTCGAGTTTCGGAACACCAGCATGAGACCAACGACAATCGACAGACTAGGAATGATGCTGTTTGGTAGGCCGATGTGGTTGTCACGGACTTGGTCAATGTAGACAATAATCGCAGACCAGATTGCATGTAGAATCACCGGAATAGCAATGTCGACGTGAATGGCGCCCTTGATGAAGCGTAGCACAAGAGGCCATCTGCGAGGCTTCTTACGAGTCGAGTGGTAGAGAGGAAATGTCGGGGATCTGGCATGCGCACGTGCGTGAGGCATCGTCATTGTGGCAGTACGCAATAGCACTTCCGTCAATCGACCAGCGAGAGGATAGGTTTGTTGTTGACACTGCAACAGGAGGTGTTTGAAGGTAGGAGGCGGTGGGCGGTTAGAGAGATCCGCTTGGTGCGGGGTGGGTGGGCACGTCCATGCGCGTTTGCCAGCACACTGGTGTATATCAAGCATGTGAACACCGAATTGAGCGAACTGAGCGAACTGTGTTGATCAATTAAGCTTTCGGTTCTCATAGAGGCGATTCGAAACTCGCGAGCACGTCTTCGATAACATCGTCTATGGTAATGTCTTCGAGCAGTCGTCTGACAGCACTTGGATCGCTGCCCCACTGTAGACTCTTCTCTGTGCTCGAAGTCGCAAGGACTAATCTGTGTGGATATATCTTCCGTGCAGCCAGAACCACCAGTGACGGAGGTACATAATCTAACCCGTGAAGAGGAGCCAAGGCGCTCGACAGTGTCCTCAGTTGCTTCGTTGCTGTAGCTGTGACACCACTCGTGACATACCGGCTCGTGCGCATGAACAGCACAATGTTGTGAAGATACGATGCCACCTCGCCAGTCATGCGCACCTTGCGTGCTTGCTCACGCAATGCCATGATATCTGCGTTACGAAGTGTTGGGTCCACGCCTTTCTCAAGCACGCCATCTGTGTACGGCAGGCCATCTTCCGATGCATGGAAATGGGACATGCAGAAAATGTCGTTGAGATGATGTGTAAGCCTGGATCCCGTTCGTGACATGATTCCAACAAGTAGGAAATCCCTTGGCGCAGAGTGCATAGATGTTCTTGCAAATATACGTCTAGCTCTCAGCAGCTCGAGTACTTGCACCTGAACGCTTGTCTCAGCCAGATCCAGATCTGCGACGATGACCACATTCGCGATTCGGCGATATTCCAGATCGTTTGATGGGGAATAACTCGAAGACCTTCCAAGGGTCGAAAATCCAACGCCGAGTGCGGCAGTCCGCGGTTTCTCATGGAGGTCTGGCACTTCATCCGGATTCTCGCGGCTCTCGACTAGCAGTGCCTCATTCAGGTCATCAACACTGGTTCGCGAATCGCAGGTGAATGAGACAGTTTCGAGACCAAAGGTGTTAGTGCATGATGCATGCAGCTCGTCACGTAGCTCGATTGTTGACGGGGAGTCTGTCGAGAACAGACAATGCTCTTCGGTGACTAGGGATGCGAGTATGGCTAATTCCAAGTCATTTAATTGCTGGATGCTTTCCTGCATCGTGGCGGTCCAGATCTGCGTGAGGTCCTTCTCCAGTGCAAGGTATGTCAAGGGTATTTTAAGATCTTATACAGCGCATTAAGTCCGTAAGAGCTAATATACCATATTGCCAAAAAGAGATGTGCATATTGTTAGTGCAAGTGTCAGGGTCGAATGAGATACATACACATGGGAAAGTGGTAGATCAACGTTGCACAGACCAGACGAGTCGCGCTGCCCGCTCTCCAGCTCGAACACAACAGCTCCGCTTGCGCTTCAGTACCACACGCACCACCAACCACATTCGTGATATGCTTATACACTGATAATTCGCGGCAATGTCGAAGCCAACCGCCGACTGGGAGCGCATCGGCGACCGCTTCTACCGCAAAACCCAGCTCTACACGTCCATCTTTGACCCGGAATTGGAGATCGAGAACTATGTCGTCACTGGAACTCCGTACAGTGGTGCTGTAGGTACGCACAGTGATCACGTTGTCTCGAGCATGGCTGACCAGCGCAGCGATATACCGAGATGCTAGCAAGATCTACTCCTTCCGCGGCTCACAAACTGCCAAATCCTCCATCGACATCTACAGCTGCGCTGGAAAGCTGATCCGCGAGATCCAATGGGACAAGGGCACCATCCGAGGGCTAGGATGGTCCGAGGACGAACGACTACTGGTAGTCACTGAAGATGGTACAGTGAGAAGCTATACAGATCTCCAAGGCGACTTTACGCCGTTCAGCCTAGGTCATGGCGCAGAGGAGCACGGTGTTCAGTCTTGCAAGTTTTGGGCCACCGGCTTCGCAGCACTCCTTGGGAACAATACTGTGGTCGCTGTGACGAGGTACGACGAGCCTCGCCCGCTAGTGCTCTCATCGCCTCCCTCTGGCGAAGTGGTTTCATGGGCGGTGATTGCGCCCGAGCACACCTCGTCTCGCTCTGTCGAAGTCATACTTGCAATCGACAAAACCATCTATGTGACAGATGCTGCCGAATGCGAAGACCGACAGCTCGAGGCTGGACCTTTCAGACACATTGGCGTTTCCCCCAATGGCAAATTCATTGCCTTGTACACTGATGATGGCAAGGTCTGGGTCATCAGCAGCGACTTCCAAGACCGCTTCAGCGAATACAACTCGAAAGTGAAGACTCCGCCTAGGGATCTGCAGTGGTGTGGCAATAACGCCGTGGCCCTGGCCTGGGAAGATGAGGTCCATCTGGTCGGGCCAAACGGAGCGGCGACCGAATACTTCTACAACTCGTTTGTCCATCTTCTTCCAGATGTGGATGGCTTGCGTGTGGTTACAAATGATGTCTGCGAGTTTGTTCAGAAAGTACCCGAAGCGTCTGAAGAAGTCTTCAGATTAGGCTCAACATCGCCAGGATCCGTACTCTTGGATGCTGTCGAGCAACTGGAAAAGAAATCTCCCAAAGCAGACGACAATATTCAGCTCATAAGACCAAACCTCGACGAAGCGGTAGACGTATGTATTCGAGCTGCAGGCCAAGAATACAGTGTCCACTGGCAAAAGCAGTTGCTTAAAGCTGCATCGTTTGGCAAATCCGTCCTGGACTTTTACAACAGTGACGACTTTGTTGACATGACGGAAACATTACGCGTTCTCAATGCAGTACGCTTTTTCGAAGTTGGACTACCTCTCTCTTATGATCAGTACATCCGGTTGACGCCTGAAAGACTTGTACAAAGACTGGTCAATCGCCAGGACTACCTGCTGGCACTCAGAATATCCGAATACCTGCATCTTCCCGTGGACCGCATCTACGTACACTGGGCGCGACAGAAGGTGAGGACAGCGACAACGAACGAAGACATGATCTGCGAAGAAATTGTACGAAAGCTCAATGGCAAGAGAGGCATCTCGTTTGAGGAAGTGGCTCGTGCGGCCTACGATGAGGGGAGAGGCAAGCTAGCAACAGATCTACTTGAGCACGAGCCGAGAGCAGGCAAGCAGGTGCCTTTACTCCTGAGCATCGGGGAGGACTCTGTCGCCCTCGACAAGGCTATAGAGAGCGGCGATACCGACCTGGTGTTCCACGTACTCTTGACTGTTAAGCGAAAAGTACCCTTGGCTACGTTCTTCAGGACGATCAACAGTCGACCGGTTGCAACCGCTATAGTGGAGTCATCGGCGATCGACCAGGACCGTGAGTTGCTCAAGGATTTGTACTACCAGGATGACCGCAGAGCAGATGGCTCCAACCTCTTACTCTCTGAGGCTCTCTCTGCTGGTGATGTTGGCCCGTCCGCCGACAAGATCAAGATGGCTGCAAAGCTCCTTCGCGACAGTAAAGAGCACGCGACTCAAGTCGCCGCCCTCGAAGATGCGCAGAAGCTTCTTCGATTCCAGGAGGCCTTTGAGAAAGATCTGAACGACCGTTTCGTTGGCTTGTCTGTCAACGAGACCATGAGCAAGTTGATCAAGGCGGGTCACATGAAACGTTCACAAAAGGTACAGACGGAATTCAAAGTCTCCGACAAAACCTACGCCTGGGTCCGCTTACGGGCCTTGGTTGTCAGAAGAGACTGGCGAGAACTGGAGGAGATCAGCAAGACACGAAAGAGCCCAATCGGCTGGGAGGTGAGTCCATTGCATGATTAATCTATGCCCTTTTGAATAACTGAGCTGACTACGAGTAGCCATACTTTAACGAGAGCTTGGGCGCTGGCAACCCAAAGGTCGCTTCACTGTACATTCCGAAGTGCACGAACCTTGCCATGGCAGAGCGAGCCGAGATGTGGATCAAGTGTGGGATGATCTCCAAGGCTGGAGAAGAAGCGCTAAAGGCGAAGGATCGCAACATGCTCGAGGAGCTTCGTACGAAAGCGACAGGTAATGCTGCGCTGGACATCGACCGCATGATCGCACAGCTACAGAAAGGTCGATAAAGTGCCGTTTTGAAATTGGTATAGCCGTGCAAAAATGCCGGCTGTTCGCACCCCGCAGCCGAGTTGGACGTCGGTTGCTGATCAATGTTTGATTGCCGGTGGGTTCTCAAACTATATACCCGGGCAATATATGCCAGACTTGTGGGGTTCATGACGATCAAGCTGTTTTCTCGTGTTCGCTAATATCAAATAATGCCGTCCCAGCCCTCTGAGGGTGAACAACAAAGACTCACCAACATCCCTCACGTCTTCTTTTTTTTTCGATCAACTCGTGTCACATACACCTCATATCACTCACTCACTCAGATCAAAAATGTTTCTTCAAGGTCTACTGTCTCTAGCAGCCCTCGCCGTCCTCGGCAGTGCCCAAAACACTTCCGTCCCAGCAGTCCCCGAACCACCAGCACCAGGTCTTACCTTCCTCTACACAAGCTATGCCGAGTGTAACAACAGCCTATATACTTCCCAAGGGCCGCGAGGAATCCGTCAGGCCATCCCGATCATCGGTGGTAACTTCACAGGCCCTAGGCTTCGAGGTCTGGCAATCCCTTCATACCAGCATACAGATTGTAAGTGATGAATCTGAACACAAGACTGACATTCCGGTAATAGGCGAAATCCTCAACCTTGGCGCAGACTGGGGAGTGACAGACCCTCAGACCGGCATCTTCAGCGCCGACACCAGATACAACTTCCGCACGCACGACGGCGCCAACATCTTGCTGCAAACGTCTGGACCCGCGCAGCCTGGAGGCGGATTGCAGCTTCGTGTAGTATTCGAGACAGGTGACAAGGACTATTACTGGCTCAACAATGTTGTGGCTGTCGGGTTGTTGAGCAATGTGGAAGGTGGAGGGGAGAATAGCTTCTTGTTGAGGATTGATGTTTGGCATGTAAGTTGAGCCCTACTCTTTGCTTCTGCCTGTTTCTGGAGGCTTTTTCTGCTTCATTGAGGAGGTTTGCTAACTGAATTGTTTCTCGTAGTTGACGACGGAGAACGATCAGACGAAGTTCATCAATGGGTCGATGGAGGCGTTGTGATGCTCTAGTCGCGGTTGGAATATCGTATTGTAGATGAAACAATTGTCGAGTGCAAAGCGTACTAGCATTGTCATTACCATCCTTGCCTTGACTACACTGCCTTCGTTACAGCTTCTGCGACAATGACATGCAGTTAAGATTGTGTTAATTCTGCGCAAGAAAGGTTACCATGATTGTTCGAAAAACGTCCATTCGTCTCGTCGTAACGTCTGCGAGTACCGCACTTGCCCTGATATTCACACGTAATACCATGTGAGGACATACAATATCGAGGAACAAACAGTATATGTAAATCATCAGTATGTGAGTATAGATGTTGATGTGCACGTGTTCAGTGAGACGACTCGAGCTTCGCCGTAACCCCAAACCCTGATTCCACTCTGCTTCGCGCCTTCCTCCACTCCCGAAGAAGTTCGGTGTCGCATGTCCGTCATCTTGAAAGTGAGAGTTGTCAGTCAAGGCCTGACATACACACAAAACGACACCATGTTACGCACACCAACAATGAGCAAAGTGCTCACTCTTCCATCGCGCCTTTCGCGCAGCATCACATCCTCTGCTGGCGCAGCACCACGGCTACGAAACTACGCGACCGCATCCAGGCAGCCCTCAGAGATCGAGCCGACTGACCTCGACCAAATCACAACACTCTCAAATGGCATCCGTGTAGCGACGGAAGCGCTTCCTGGCCACTTCAGCGGTATTGGCGTCTACGTTGATGCCGGCTCAAGATACGAAAATGAGGGATTACGAGGAGTTTCACATATCGTCGACAGGCTTGCGTTCAAGTCGACGACCAAAAGGAGCGCGGACGAGATGCTGGAGACGATCGACAAGCTCGGCGGAAACATCCAGTGTGCGTCTTCGCGAGAGAGCTTGATGTACCAGTCTGCGACTTTCAACTCTGCTGTACCGGAGGCTGTCGGTTTGCTGGCGGAGACGATCCGCGATCCCAAGATCACGGACGAGGAGGTGGACAGGCAGCTTGAGACTGCGGACTACGAGATTGGAGAGATCTGGAGCAAGCCTGAGCTGATCCTGCCGGAACTGGTGCACATGGCTGCTTTCAAGGACAACACGCTCGGAAACCCGCTTCTGTGCCCCAAGGAGAGGCTCGGCGACATCAACAGCAAGACTGTAGAGGCCTACCGCGACGCTTTCTTCAAGCCTGAAAGAATCGTTGTTGCTTTTGCAGGTGTCCAGCACCAGGAGGCCGTGCGACTGGCGGAGCAATACTTTGGAGACATGAAGACACCATCTATCACAACCTCTGCCACACCAGAAGCACAACAGGTCCAGCCGCCTTACCCGACATCACAAAATGCCTCGCAACAGGACTCGCGATTAATGTCGAAGATCCCCTTCTTCAAGAACCTCTCCACCTCCGCCTCTCAAAACGCATCATTATCACATGACCAACAAATCATCACCGACCCTCTCGCCCTCCCAATCGAATACAACACAGCAAGTCAATACACCGGCGGCTTCCTCTCGCTCCCACCCCTCGCCATCCCTCCCAACCCCATGCTCCCCCGCGTCTCCCACATCCACCTAGCCTTCGAGTCCCTTCCCATCGACAGCCCGGACATATACTCTCTCGCCACGCTCCAAACCCTGCTAGGCGGCGGTGGCTCCTTCTCAGCCGGCGGCCCGGGCAAAGGAATGTACTCGCGCCTCTACACCAACGTGCTGAACCAATACGGCTGGGTGGAGAACTGCATGGCCTTCAACCACGCCTACACCGACAGCGGCCTCTTCGGCATCAGCGCCGCCTGCGCAACGCAATACGTGCCGCGCATGCTCGACACCATGGCCCGCGAACTCTCCCTTCTCAGCGCCGAAACCGGCCACGGACGTTTGAGCGACATCGAAGTCAAGCGCGCGAAGAATCAGCTTCGCTCCTCGCTGCTCATGAACCTTGAGTCGCGCATGGTCGAGCTCGAAGACTTGGGCAGGCAAGTGCAGGTTCACGGTAGACGTGTGCCGGTCAAGGAGATGGTGGCGAACATTGAGAAGGTGACGATTGCCGATTTGCGCCGCGTTGCGAAGCAGGTCTTCGGCGGCGAGGTTCAGAACAAGGGTGTCGGCAGCGGCGCGCCGACGGTGGTGTTGCAGCAGGGTGAAGAGGAGGGTGTGAAGTTGAGAGAGATCCCCTGGACGGAGATTCAGGATAGGATCTCACGATGGGGTCTTGGAAGGCGTTAAGAGGATGAGAGGATGCCTCCTTCCTTTTGTGTATAGATAAGTTGCATTGCATGGTGTTTATTTTGTGGACGATGGAAAGCTTGCCGGAAAAGGGCTAGCAATTATGCTCTTTCTCACGGGGTGTAAGCTTGTACAATCTAGCATTCTTCGCTCTGTGCATGTGAGCAAAATGTAGAAGATATGTATGTATTAGTAGTCCTGCACAATGTCGGAGTATTTCTTTCAAGTCTGTTGTTTCCGTATGCCCAAACACTGCCTGGTATCTGTAGTCACGACACATGATTTGAAACGCAGGAGAATGGTTCACGAGTTTTCAGAACCGCCGGAAGAGAATAATCTTTGCATTGTCGTACTTCCCTTTCTGGCGAATTCGGCACAGCGTTGACTGCCTAGTAGGATCGCGAAATGGCATCATGTGCCCCTCCCATCGAATATTAAACCATCAAGTCTTTCCACTTTCGCACTGTTGGCCAAGGAGTATGCTAAAGGATCATTCCCCTTTCTCGACATGCCTTTTCACCATGGTTGAGAACAAGTATGTGCTCGCAAGGCCATTGCGATCGAAGCGACATGGACAGTTGCTTGTCTCAATTATCACTGTCTCACAGTCTCGCTTCCATGGTATCGAAGAGAACAGTATTCATGCGCTCGCACGTCTTCTCATTTTTTTTTTTCCTTGTAGCAATATGAACAATTGCTTGTCTCAGCTATTGATAGCCCCAAGTATCAAAAATAGAACTAGCTCGTGCGCAGGCTGGTGAACCGTGTCCCAGCTTTCGGGCAAGACACACGACCCGGCAAGAGGATTCGTGATCTAGTTATCATCCCACCTAGCCTGACAGCCTCAGCTCCGCTCCAGCCTCCAGTAGTGGCTCCGCAAAGTAGGAAGGACTGTGCGTGAGGCATACCGCAGGCATAGAGTTCTAGACTTGAAGCGCAACTTTGGCTTTCAACGGCCGATCGGCATAGCACGCTTGACGGTCTCGCCCTACCAGGCTGGGCGTGGTTGCTTCTCGCGGCGTGTCTTACAACTGATGGCACGCGGTCGTTGAGGCTGTAGATGAAGATTTACATGACGAGCGCGCGAGTCGCGCTCCGAGACAAGGCGACATCATCGTGGTCCAGAGGGCTGAGAGGCCCGCGGAGGCCTGTGAGAGCTGCAAGAGAAAGGGTGAGTGAGATTAACGAGGCGACGGGAAACAATAGTATGGGTGAATAACCTCGAGGATGAGCTGCCTCTACCGAGCCAGCGATCGAGCAACACCTGCGCAGGCCCGAAGCGGCAGCTGTGAGTGCCGATGGCATGGCCCATTCGCACCTCTCGCGTGCTCTGGTCCGTCCGAGCGGCGGCGGCACACGCCTTTCAAGGGTTCTCGCAGACTGTTGCGATGGGCTAGCGACAATTTGACTTGGACGCCCTGCAGCAGGACGGCGCTCTAAGTAAACACTACTGCCGCCATCCACTCACCACTGCTCCCTCTCGCCTGTTTCTGCGTCCGTCTGCTCTGCTCTGCCCTCGTGCTGCTGTCTTGTGTGCTCGTGATATCGCCAGCGCCCACGCAACTCTGCCCTCCTCGCTGCAACTCCTCCTTGCACCCCGGCCGTCTCATCTCTGCCGCCCGCATCCTTCACTCGCCGCTGAGCCGTGTGACCCTGGGATCGCTGACGTAGTGGGCCCGCGAAGGCTACGAGGCACTGCTCCCGTGTGCGACCACATCTGCGCATTCACCACCGCGCCGCTGCTCTGCACCGCTCCCACTCTCCACACTGCTCTGCTGCTATCTCTCATACTCGCTTCGCGTGACTTCTCCGCGTGGCTAGAGGATGCTTGGATCTTCCGGGCCGGCCACGGCTACCATCCACACTTCCACCAACAGCGCAACGCCCTCCTCGCCCGTCCGTCCTAGCAGGCTGCGCGGTCTGAGCTACTTGCGCAACTATACCCATAACCACTTGCACGGATCGTCGACGCAGCGTGCTGAGCAGCAGCAACAGCACAACCGCCAGCAGCAAGAGGTACCGCAGCGCCGCGAGAGACCCTCCGTCCACCGCAGGAGTATCAGCTATCCTGCTGAAGGAAGTGGTTCGAATTCCGGGACACCTCGATCAGGCTCACAATCCGGCATCCAGAGCAGCGAAGGCGGCTGGGTACCCACGGTTCAGGGACGCAGCGGGCTCAGCAGACAGGCTCTTGACCTGACCAGCACAGATACACAAGCTGCGCAGCGCGAGACAAGCCAGAGTCCCGCGAGCATGACCAGAGCAAGAGCTGCCACGGCTGTGACGCCGCTATCCACAGAGGCTGGTGCAGCATCGTCAGGCACGACACAAGCCAAGGAAACATTGCCCACAATTCGATTTATCCCACACTTGGAGACGCGCTCGTCAAGGCCTTCTCTACACTTCTCCGCCATCTCACGGACGCTCAAGAATGCCAGCACAATTGTCCGCGTGGGCAGATACAGTGAGCGTGACACGCCTACGGCCGAGGAGAACTCACTTCCTGTGGGTTTCAAGTCAAAAGTGGTTTCCCGCCGCCATTGTGAGTTCTGGTGTACCGCTGGACAATGGTATGTGAAAGATGTCAAATCCAGTTCTGGCACTTTCCTCAACCATGTACGCCTCTCGAGTCCTGGCGTCGAGAGCCGCCCATATCCTGTCAACGACGGCGATGTCGTCCAGCTTGGTATCGACTTCAAGGGCGGCGAGGAGGTGATTTTCAGATGTGTCAAGATTCGCGTCGAGTGCAACCGCGGCTGGCAGAAGAGTCTCAACAACTTCAACACAACGACACACAAGCGCTTGCTCAGGAGCGCCGGCATCAGCAAGAGTCGAGACTCGGATGCGGCCAGCGTGAACAGCTCTGAGTGCAGTATTTGCCTCAATCCTGTCGCCCCTTGTCAGGCTTTGTTTGTCGCTCCTTGCAGTCATGTTTGGCACTACAAGTGTGTACGAAACCTCATTCATGGACCCAATTACCCGAACTTCTTGTGCCCCAATTGTCGATTCGTGGCAGACCTTGAAGCAGATGTAGAGCCTCTTGAGGAGGAAGAGGAAGAGGAGTTTGAGGTTTTACCTTCTACAGATGCAGAACAAGGCGCAGAAGTAGACCAAAATGGTGAGACTGGCGTTTCGTCAGACGACGCTATCGACAGTTCCAATGGAGGTGGAGGCAACACCACAGACGACAGTACCGGCCAGCCTTCCTCCTCGCGACTACGCGACACGATGTACGTACCACTCTCAGATGACAACAACACAAGCCAGGAACCTACCTCACGACCGCGCGATACCTTATTCGTCTCCCTCGACAACATCGACCGCACAGCAAACATCACAGACGAAGACCTCGCCGGTCTAGTCGGGACAGTAACCCTCGAACCACCCACACCCATCGAAGGCCCCAGCGACCCCATATCCTCAGCAGAGAACCCAACCTCATCAGCCGTTTCAACACCCATGGCAATCTCAACGTCCGGCTCCAAGAATCGCGCCCCGCCACCACCAGAGCTCATGAGTGCTCGCTCCGCAACGCCCACAACGACGAGTCCCTTCGCTCTTGCGGCCGAGATCATCAGCGAGGGCCCTCTGACGCCGAGAAACGATGCCGGTCCGTACCTTGTCAATGGCAGAGCCGGATCCGGAAGGGAGAGGGGAGCCATGGACTCGCTGAACGGCACTGTTATGAACAGCGATCAGAGCGAGTCGGATCCGGAGCAGGCGAGGAGGAATTGAGAGCCTTTAAATTACTCTGGGACGTGCGTTTTCGTGCCATCATTCCTGGGTGTGGAAGTTGTGCCTGTAATCCGAAAGGGAAGAAGGGGATTCATGTCGTATTCGTTACCTCTCTTGATACCCGAATGGGACGTATTGGGTGGTAAAATTACCTTTTTTTTTTCTTTTCTTGGCAAGTGTATTTCATTTCCAATTCCCTTCCCGGCGACTTTACGAGCGATTGGCGGACGGCGGGGATGATGAAGGACGGATTGACGAAGATGAAGACCAGGCATCTGAATGGATTGGAAGCGTATAGCGAGCGGCTTCAGTGGTGGTTGTATTGCTTCGATTTGTGCGTGTGCATGGTACCATTTGTTTCTTTTTGCTTTTTCTCCGGCATAGCGGATTGAAAGAGCGTCGTATTGTTTATCAATTGATTGGGAGCGTGGTAGCGCATCATCTGCGACAGAGCATTGTCATATTGGAGAGCTCCGTAATCTACAACTTCGACTTAGGTCGCCTGTCCTGCCTGGTCGCTCGTGTCGGTGGACACTTGCGATAGCTCTGGACCAGATTCAAATCGACGCGAAGTAATGCCAAATGCTATTTACATGGCAGAGTCGACAACTGCAGTAGAGGTTTTTTGAGCATCACGTGACAAAATTTCAGCAAAAGGAAGCGGCGACGCGCGACGTCTCATGGGGTTAAGTTGCCAAGGGCCTTTTATGTCAATAGCAAGGACAAGCTATGTGACACATACTTTTCTTGCCTACATGTATCTTCATACTCGCCACGAACGGGTTGCAGCACTGAACATACACAGGTGGATGAGCAGCCATCTCGGTGCGTCCAGCATTCGTACTAATTGCCAGGACAGGATCGCTTTTCTTCCTACGCGAGCCTTGAATCTCTGCGGGACAGGCATAATTCCATACTGGATCACGATATCCTAGGTGGTGATGACCGTTCCTCGACCATGGCTTTTGGGGTTGGGCAATCTTTGCCCGTGGCGCAAATCAATTCTTCCTTGGTGCCTCTGGCATGACATCGCGTGGAAGAGATCGTGAACAATCATGAGGCTGTGTTCCTGCAGCCTCGCTTAGTGATACTGCTGCAGAGGTGAGGGGAAGCGCTGTTGCATCAAAGCCTTGTTAAACATAAGGCGACACTGCTTCAACTGTACATCCCAGCAAAGGCTGGGAGATAAATTTTGGCAATGTGGATCTGCTTTGCTGAACCTCAGTAAGTATCTGCAGGAGGCCTCACTAATTTCTTTAGCATAGCTTCCGCCTTTTCTTCTGGAATATATTATTGAGCTGACAGTCCTGTCATGCCGTGCGTTAGTGCCAGGCTTGGACACAGCCGTCTTCCGGATATCGTTGAGCCGACCGGTGAGCTCGGAGCTCGGAGCTCAGAGCCATCTTTAGTACAGCAGTGCGTTAGCACTTGTCTTATGCTGCTGCGCTCAATCTTTCCACAGTGGCCGTAGTACACTGCATCGATTGGGCAATCCGGCTTCTGTGTTCACATTCGGAGGCAATAATGCTGATTCATGCTGCAACATTCTAGACACCACATCTGTCTTCAGCGAGCCTGGATCCCCGCCAGACCGGATGCTGCATGGTCAGTTGAAGCGAACTGCAGTGCATATGTAGTGCAAGGCGGCTTGCTTCAAGCTCCTCGGGGGCCCGCCAGCAATTCTCAAAAGAGCGTATAAGTCTGACATCAGCTCAGACGACTGTGTAGTGTACAATAACTCTTTCCGACTTACCCAACACTCTCAGGAAGGCCCCTTGTATTGCCTTCTACCCTGAAGAAGACAATACAATGTTTCGTACCACGATGCCCCCCATTCTGACCGTTCCCCTCCCCAGAGACAGCCTTGCTAGTCTAGCGATCTCTGCTATCCACAGCGCAAAGTTAGCGTGTGAAGGTGCATCTGGCATGTACGACTTGCCAAAAACGATACAGGCTGTTCGTGCCCAGCTACCGCTGGTCGAGGATACACTGCGTTCAGTCGACTTCGCATTGAAAGCAGACCCAACCTTCGCAGCGGCTGAGCTTGTTAGCCCCATGTTTGTATTATGCCAATTGAACGGTCGGAAACTGCGAGACGTTGTCGACCACCTTGTACCACCGAGAGTCGCACATCGAGCTGTCCGGGATGGTCACACTATTTTTTCACGTGAACAGATCGCATTGGTCGAAGATTTGATGCAAGAAATCGTTCAAAGTCTGCTGCAACTCCGATTCAGCGAAAATTTCGAGGCGGCAATCGATGCAGGAAAGCTTGAAGCCGTGCAAGCCGAGTTTAGTCAGCCAAGCGATAGAGTAATCGGATCACTCCATGATGATCCTAATCCACGCCCATATACATCCCCAGACCCGAGCGACACGAATACGGTCGGATTCTTCGACGATGCGAGCAGGCGAAACGATTACTGTGCCCAGATCTCTACTTGCATAAGACGACAGACGGATAGTGGCGCGACACCCTGGCGACACGCTTACTTCGAATGGCAGCTCCCGCAATTTGTTACGAGACATCTGAAAGGAGACAGTGACTTGTCTGATGTCTTCACTATAACTGGCACAGCCGTTGTGGCATGTGCAACTACATGCCAACAGTACGTCACACGAGTATGGGGACATTTGGGCTCACAGGTTCTGGACATGGTCTCCTCCTTGCTCGATCTCAGCGGAACTGGCTATTAATCGAGTTCAGGTCCGACTTTACGCTTCCATGTATAGATGCAATGCATCTTTTTCCATAGTTGGTGGAGCCCTGATATTTTCAGATCTTGAACTACAGGATGTGGAAACAGTGATCCAGATACTGGCATGGCTAGCTAGCGTCTTCAGATTGCCGATAATCGGACCCCCTCATTGCTCAGCTCTGTTGATCGAACAGGATTCACTCGGGCAATGTTGCGTCAAACTTGGAGGCTTGACGCCCATCGCAAGCAAACAATGCTGGCACGACATCGTGCCTAATACGACAATCACGACAGGATTTCCTAGCAGAGTGGATGAGCAATCTGGTCTCGACATAGAATTCAACGTCATGATTGAGCTCGCTGACATAATATTACAAACGGATCTATCCAAAATATCCGTGGATCAGAGCTGCTCGTCGACAGATGTCCCAGAGGGCAATCACAACCCACCCTATGCCCATGGAATCTTTTTCACCGGCATTGGAACGATACTCTATCCGATCGAACGAATAAAAGACTCTTCACAAGGGCGAGACGCTCTCAAGTGGCACTTCGATACCACGGGAAAGAGTGCGATACCGCCTCATGATACTTTCCTGCCATTGCTAGATGAATTCGACTTTGTCGGGTCACGACATTTGCTTGGATTTGCGCCTGAAAGCGAAGTCCGCTTGGGAACGAGGGATCGTGCGCTTGATCACGCTCGCATGCGTTCCGTCGTAGGCTCTTTCGAACGAGGCGGACCTGAATTCTCGATCGAAACCATCAACGCCACATTCGGAAAAGCTCCAGTGACAGCAACAGCCGGCGGTAGGATCAAATATAGTCAAGCGCTCCGGGCCACGCGAGACCCTGAGAAACGCAACTATGATTCCATATTGAGATGTACCGAGCGGCAACCAGCCATTCTCTTCGACTGTGGGGGGAAGAAGGCAGCGTGGCTGGTCTCGCAGATCAGCGTGATCTTGGACCTAGTCTGCTATCGCATTCAGAAAGAAGGATGGGAGAGCCTACCGGACTACGCCACACCACAAGCAAATGGAGGAGCTGCTGCTGCCGAGGTTCTTCGAAATGCGATTGTATATGACCACAAGCTGGCACTGACTTTGGAAGGAGGTGAGGATTTCAATGTCCTACATCTTGTCAAGGAAATCTACTGTGACATGGCAGGCCGACGCATCTTACAGGAGTTACCAGCCCGCGGCACTCTCAAGATCCAACGAAAGCTGTTGTACAGCTGGGACTTGGTCGAACTCGCATATCCTCCCGATTCTGCCTTCCGTCGAGAATTCGCTGTGCACAAGACTAGCAGTCGTGTGGTGACTCGATATCCTTCTTGGCTTCCACTGGCGGACCACATTCCGGTATACTCTGGCTATGACCTCGGCAAGGTGGTGACGATTGCGAACAGATCAATTCGTGTGCAAGAGGAGGCGCATGGCGAGAAGTATTTGATTGCAAATATACATGCGTTGCAACCCTTGCTTCAAAAGAAATTCGACTGTGATCACTACCACCTCGATGGTGGGCTAGTCTTGACGCTACCACTGCATCTGCACGAAGCGCGATACTATCAACAACAAATGCGACACGAATGGCATCACGAAATCTGCCTCGATGATCCAGATAGATATGCACAGACACTGATAAAGGAAAGCGAACATGAATGCGAGACTCGGACGCGCTCTACAGAGCTTTGTAGAGATGGTCTCGTTATATTTGGTCCGGAGAGGAAGAATTTGCTCAGCAAATTGAACGATTGGGCTGATAAGAACACACCCGCTGACTGAAATACCTATGTGTTATGTTGTGAGCAAGAGCAAAAGGACAAAATGTTGAAGAATTCACCACGAAGCATCTCTGCAAGACAAGATCGTGACCACCTCGCCAGCCTCCACTGAAATGCTGGTTTAATCATTGAGAGAATACAGGGAAGTGTGCGCAGACTTTTGTGTTAGAGCTTGAAATGCTTCCATGTGCGACGTACGTTACTCTCTCCATGCCGCCGTGTAGTAACAACTAGCGTTTGCATGCACGCTGTTGAGTGAGGATTATACGACAGCAAGGGATCGCGTGGAAAGATAAACTACTTGTAGAATAGATCTACGATGTGCACCTTACATATGTCAAGCGACGTGATGTCTCCTTACAGCATCTATCTCACCAATGAGTCGACGCACATTCGCTGACCAACACACGGTCTGCAAGCTCGGCAACACCCACGGCGCTATGCAGCAGCGACAATCTTCCTAATCACACGCGGACGTCGCAGCAATCGAGTTGAAGCGTGGAAAGACACCAAGTATAGCCGCCGCACCAGCTTCCAACAAACGGCGGCGCGCGAAAAGCCGGCCGTTTGTCTGTTTCACATCTCCGTACAGCCGCGACGTGCAGCAGCAGCAGAAGGCACACACATGTCACGTCAGAACCTGCACGGGACCGGCACGAGCAACACGCTCGTGCTGCCGGGCGCGTGTGCACAGCTATTGCACAAATGACGGTGATCAGCGCCGGCTGTGAAATGAGATGAAGTCAGCGAACCAGCGTGGCGAAGAGCTGCTGTATAGATGGAGGCATGCACGATTGAAGGCTCCGCAGTAGGGCAGGGATTGTAGGGGCGCTAGGGTGCTTGGGATGAGGGAAAGTGTAAATTGACTGGTTGGCGGCGGCGCTATTCTGGCTTCTGAAACGCAAGGAGGTGTTGGACGCGACGGACTTGCGACATGGCATGGAGATGCTGCCTCTGTGGGGGACCGCAGTGGCGGGCCTTGAGGGAGTGCAGCAGGTAGCAAGACTGTCTCGTCTGTTTCTTGGAGATCTTTTTGTTTTATTCTTTTCCTCTCGTGCCAATGCTTGCAAGGGCAGACAGAAAGCGCATTGCCTAATCGACTGACCGACTCGCTCGTACAGCGTGTGATCGGCGTTTTCGACCGTTATACCTCCTGATCAGCATCAGCATCATCGCAAAGCAGAAGCCCGCACGCCCACCCACTCACGCCTCCTGATCCTCATATCGCGAGGCTGGCCTTCGCACCAAGCATACCCTGCTGCTGCTGCTGTTCCCTCCGACTCGACTCTTCATACCTCACTCCCGGATTTCATACTTTCAACCTGCAGCCCAGCTTCGCGCGGCGTCCATTCATTAACGACAATAATCTCGACCCAATATCCAGCAATAACCACGCTCACTACCCCACGATTCTTTCAATCCTCCACAATTTAGCGTACGCGACGGATTTACCACTGCCGAAGCGAAAGTCACACGCCTCCGTTGCTGTAGAGCAGCAAACGAGGAAAGCGCGAAGGGCCAATATTTGTTTCTCCTCGACCAAATTCGCCGCTGCCCGTCTCGACGACACATCCCAACAGACATTGACTGCCTATCGCATCCGCGCGCAAACCACATCACCCACCGCCACACTTGGAGTCAATCTAGAAATCGTCATTGCCACCTCTTCAATACCAGTACGATGCGCTTCACCACAACGTCAATCGCGCTTTTGGCGCTGCCCGCGCTGATTCTTGCCGACCCTGACAGCCCAGTGGCGCTCATTGATTTCAAGCCACGAGTCGAAAACGTGTCAGGCGCCTGCAGCAAGGTCTACGAAAAGAAGGTGCCCGGATGTACGGCGAAAGATTTCAGTCAACAGGGCTGCGGTGTAGATTGTGTCAAGGGTCTGGAGTCAATGACTGAACTTGTGAAGGACTCATGCTCAAATGATGGTCTCCTGGACAGCAAAGAGCCAGGTATACTGGCGTACTTCTTGAAGGGCGAGGGACCAGAAGCCTTGTGCACGAACGCGAACAAAGTCCTGCAATCGCTCTCAAGCTCGTCAGCAGCGCCCACGGCATCGAAGCAGTCCTCATCGACGCCATCTTCCACACAGCAAACTACGACGAGCATCGTCAGTAGCACAGCGACCGCAAGCTCGACAGATGACGTGCCAACAAGTATTGTCATGGCCACGAGTACCTCAGCTGAAACGACGACTTCCGCCTCCAGCACAGAGTCCGGTGAATCAACCACAACCTCACAGATCTTCCAAGCGCCTAGCATGCCCTCAAGTTGGTCAACATTGGTCCCGAGCAGCTCACCAACTTCAAGCCCCAACGGACACAGCGGTGGCGGCAGTCCATTCGACGCCGAGGGCAATGAGTTTTCTGCCGCCTCGTCAACAACATCCTCGGCGGTGATGCTGACATTCGCGGTAATCTTCGCCGGTCTCGCGGCCCGATGGTAACGGCTTTCGAGTGACGACTCAGTCGGCTGTGCAGACTATCGAGTCACACTGGAACACTAATTTCTTACGAAACGCTCTCGCTCGAATCGAGGAAGCTCTGAAGGAGCTCTCGGACCAAGATACCCATAAATGCCTGCAAGCACGGCATCGTTTTATTCCGTTTTTCTACTTTATCTTCCCTTGACTTTTCTTGTTCGCTGTAGGATGAGAGACAGAGACAACGCCCTTTCGCCCGACACGGGTGTACGGGGCGGATGGGCGGACCAAGCTGCGCTATGTCTCGTGTGGCGCTTTGCTTTTGCGTATCATAACGCTTGTTTGATGCCATATTCTCAAGTGTTCGGAAGAACGCGCGACGTGGTGGAAGGTCGCTGGTGTAGGAGTAGCAAAGAGAGGAAGAGGAGACGTATAGTGGCGGCTGTAATCAGTCGACTATTAATGAGACAACTCAGGCCTTGTCAATTACATTTGCTTTCCTTATGTTTTCCACTTCCCACACTTGTGTGTTTAATGTCACGAGAATGCAGTGAATGTGAGCCACCACGCATCTCGATATCGTAGGCTCAAGCACGCCTTGACAATTCTCAACTACGCAAAACATCGCTTCTGGGCTTGGGATGTCACAACCCACTTCACCACATGAAAAATCCCATTGGATAATTCAGCCGCAGCACAGAGTGACGGACGGACAACTTGAGCGTGGAGTGTCCAGGAGAAGACACGCACGGCCGCGAGATATCCACCATCGCCATTCAGGCACAATTGAGAACACTCGACTCTCACCCACATCCCGCGGCAGGCTATCGCAAGGCTATCTGCGACACACGGCTCCCTTACTCATCAGCGCTGCTCACAGCTTGGATCTAGCAATTCTTAGCGGCTTCTGATCGTGCGCGCCGCAACAGGCGGGCCGATTGGCGACCGGCGTGTAAGGCGTTATCAGCCGTGTCAACGTCAGAGCATTGAGCAGCTGTGCGCTAGAGCTACTTTTTCCCTCAGGGAGCGCCGACCAAGCTGACCGCGAGTGCTTCCTCTGGTCGCGAGACACATACCACCACCCACAAACCACCTCCACCCCTCCCTCCCCTCTCCGCTCCATCTCCATATACCGTCGCAATGGCGGGTGTGGTGCGGCCGGCAGCCTCGATGGCAATCAAGCCTATCGCCACTTTCTCCGTCTCCGCCGCGAGCCGGCAGCTCGTCCAGCAGAGGGCCTTCGCTTCGGTGTCGCGCAACGCGCTCTCTGCTGTGCGCAACCAGCGCCAGAGCGTCGTCCAGCAATCTCGCAGGGCTTACGCCGACCAGACGCCCTCTGTGTCGCTTTCCCCCAAGCCCAAGAAGAAGGCCGGTATTCTGCGCTGGCTGTGGAGACTCACCAAGGTCGGCGCCATTGGTGCGCTGGGCTTCACTGCCTACGGCATCTACCTCAACCGCAACCCCGTTGAACAGCAGGAGCCGGATCCTAGCAAGAAGACTTTGGTTGTCCTTGGTGGGTGCATTGCGATCGCGAGAGAGTGATGAGTTGGACAGGATTACTGACTACTTCACTCACAGGCACTGGCTGGGGCTCAGTCTCTCTCCTCAAGAAGCTCGACACGGAAAACTACAATGTCATCGTCATCTCGCCTCGCAACTACTTCCTCTTCACCCCTCTGCTCCCGTCTTGCACCACTGGTACCATCGAACACCGCAGCATTATGGAACCCATCCGCAACTTCCTCCGTCACAAGGCCGCCGCTGTCAAGTACTACGAAGCCGAAGCCACCAAGATCGACTACGAGAAAAAGGTTGTCTACATCAACGATGAATCTGAGATCAAGGGCGCCACTTCCCAGACCGAGGTGCCTTTCGACATGCTCGTCGTCGGTGTCGGTGCTGAGAACGCTACTTTCGGTATCCCTGGTGTCAAGGAACACGGCTGCTTCTTGAAGGAGGTCGGTGACGCTCAGAAGATTCGCAAGCGCATCATGGACTGCTGTGAAACTGCCACTTTCAAGGACCAGAGCCCCGAGGAGATCAAGCGTCTTTTGCACATGGTTGTCGTCGGCGGTGGCCCCACTGGTGTCGAATTCGCTGGCGAGCTTCAGGATTTCTTCGAGAACGACCTCAAGAAGTGGATTCCTGAGATCGTTGGCAACTTCCGCGTCACCCTCGTCGAGGCCCTTCCTTCCGTCCTTCCCATGTTCTCCAAGAACCTGATCGATTACACCGAGCAGACTTTCAAGGAGGAGACTATCGAAATCCGCAACAAGACCATGGTCAAGAACGTCACTGAGCAGTACATCGAGGCCGAGTACACCGACAAGGAGACTGGCAAGAAGGTTCTGGAGCGCATCCCCTACGGTCTCCTTGTTTGGGCTACCGGTAACGCTCTCCGTCCCGTTGTCAAGGACCTCATGAACCAGATCCCCGCCCAAGCCGACGCCCGTCGTGGTCTTAACGTCAACGAATACCTCGTCGTCAAGGGTACCGAGAACGTCTGGGCCGTCGGTGACTGCGCCGTCGCCAACTACGCTCCTACTGCTCAGGTCGCCGCCCAGGAGGGTGCTTTCCTCGCCCGCCTCTTCAACCAGATGGCCAAGACCGAGGAGTTCGAGTCCCAGCTCGCCGTCCTCTCTGAGGAGCAGGCCAAGGCTCCCAACAAAGATGCTCGCGACGAGGTCTTCGCCCAGATGAAGGACATCCAGAAGCGTCTCCGCCGTGTCAAGCAGATGGGTCCCTTCGAGTACTCTCACCAGGGTTCTTTGGCTTACATTGGATCCGAGAAGGCTGTTGCTGATATCAGCTGGTTGACTGGCAACCTTGCCACTGGTGGCCAGCTTACCTACTTCTTCTGGCGTTCCGCTTACTTGAGCATGTGCTTCAGCAGTAAGTTTACCGATCATGTGTGATCTTTATTGAAACATCCAAACTAACTTTACATCACAGCCCGCAACCGTGTCCTCGTCGTCATGGACTGGCTCAAGACCCAGGTCTTCGGTCGCGACGTCTCTCGCGAGTAGAACGACCATGTATCGCTCGATACTAAGCTTCCCTTTTATGTATTTGTCTTACGAACCACCCCTCGGGAGCACATGAAGCACCCTAACAGCTTCACTCCTGGAAGACAGGCACCTGAATACCACAGTGCCACACTTTCTGAAATAGATAGAAGGGACACAACGGCGTCCAGCCTCCTCCCGCAGTTTCCATATGCGGGAGGGATCTGTACTCTATGATTTTTGTCAAAAGGATAAGGGAAATATTTCTGCTTTGTTGTGTTTTATTACGGAACGTAGATGGCTCGACCCGGGAATATAGGGTTGGCTATGCCGATTTTTGGTCGTGTAAGAGGAGAGATGATGTGTAGGTTTTTGTCTGAAGTATAGAAGCAAAAGAGTCACAAAGATCCAATATGCTGCTTCGAATGTGCTGGCATCCGTCCCTAAACCTGCTCGTTTGGCATGAACCACTACGATTCCAAGCTGCTGTATCATGGAATCGTATAAAGTAAACGGTTCCTCCGATGGAATATTACCTATTGCTCCACCCGTGCAGACTTTAAAACGTGGAAAGTGGAGCCAGCATCAGCCATCGAGTCGCAAGCGTCAGCCTCTAAGCATCACGAGCCGCGTCGTTCGCCGCGTCTGCATGTGCTTGTGCTTGTGCTTCCCGTCTCAGCCACCCTGCTGCCGCCCGATTGCTTGCGAATGTGAACGGCACTGCCGCGACTACTGTCTATTCTCGGATCGCATCTGACCTTGCCTTACTACACACTTTCACTTGGAACTTTCTTGGTCACTAATATATACTCTGCCGAAGCTGCTTGGGACTTCCGGATTCAGCTATTCACAAACTTTCGAAACGTCGAACAACAAGCAAGCAAGCTAGAAGCCAGAAGGGTCTCGCCATTCCAACAAAGGTAGAGGTACTTGCGCGCGAGACATCTGGTGAAAGTGGTCTCACCTCGTCAGCAGCAGCAAACACGAGGCTATTCTCTCACCCTCGTTCGGGCACGCGGCGCTTCTATACCTGACGAGTCGTCTTTCTTCCTCTACAGCTCCTGGCGAGCGACAACCTCCAAAGAACCTCAAAGCTCAAGGAGCAGAGCTCCGCGACCACGACCAACAATGGCTTCCCACAACTACTATCACAACGACTACACGACCCCACAACGACAAACCTCCTACAGCACAAACGCCAGCACCTACCACGATCACGACAATAGCCGCAACGATGCGCCCCTCCCTCCACTCCCATACAACTCCTCGCATTCACCCTCGCCCTCGCCATTCGTAGATCCCTACGGCCAACCTTCGTCCAACCCTTCACGCTACGACACAGATCCTTACGACGACCAGCATGCGATTCCGCTGAATGAGAACGCAAGGAAACATGGGTCAATGCATAGTGTTGCACCTATCTTGCCGCCTCAACATCCTGACGACGATCCTTTTGTAAGAGATGCGAAGCCGGGGAAGAAGAGAAGACGGACGGTGGATGGGAGACGGGAGGAGGATGAGGGGTGGTTCAAGGGGAAGATTACGTGGTGTTGCTTTTTCTTCAGTGTGGTGCAACTGGTTGTGTTTTTGGTGGAGATAATCAAGTATGGTGAGTTGGATATATTCTTGGATATGTTGGTTGGAAAGGTGATTACGGAAGACAGGACTGACAACTGTCGCCAGGAATGCTCACAGGGACGCCAATCCAGCTCAAGCCCTCCTTCAATCCCATGATCGGACCTTCGCCATATCTCTACATCAACATGGGCGCTCGCTATCAACCCTGCATGCACAACATGGACGGCGTCCAAAACGCCAAACAATTACCCCTCACCTGGCCCTGTCCCAATACCACATCCACAGACCCAGCCGACACGCAATGCACTCTCAGCCAACTTTGCGGCTTCGGCGGCGTCCCAGACATCCACTTCGACCTCGCGGACGGCGAGGAACTCCCCAACAGCCCCGCTCCAAATCAATGGTGGCGCTTCATCGTCCCCATCTTCCTCCACGGCGGCATCATCCACATCGCCTTCAACCTCCTCCTGCAACTCACCCTCGGCCGCGACGTCGAGAAGCTCATAGGCTCCATCCGCTTCTTCATAGTCTACATGGCGGCCGGGGTCTTCGGCTTCGTGCTCGGCGGCAATTTCGCCGCCACCGGAATCGCGTCCACAGGAGCGTCAGGAAGCCTCTTCGGAATCCTAGCAATCACCCTCCTCGACCTGCTCTACAACTGGTCCACCCGCCCCTCCCCAGGCAAAGAACTGCTCTTCATCGCCATCGACATCGTCATAGCCTTCGTCCTCGGCCTCCTCCCCGGTCTAGACAACTTCTCCCACATCGGCGGCTTCCTCATGGGCCTAGTCCTCGGCGTGTGCATCCTGCGCTCTCCCACCGCAATCTCTCGCCGCACCGAATCAGCAGCCGGCGACTACACCGGGCGCTCGTCGAAATACTCCTCTACCAAAGACAGCTTGCAAACCTTCCTCAAACAGCCCCTCGCTTTCTTCCAAAACCGCCGCTCCGTGTGGTGGGTCTGGTGGGCTGTGCGCGCTGCTGCGGCCCTGGGCGCGCTGATTGGGTTTATTTTGCTGTTGAGGAATTTCTACGAGTGGAGGACGGGGTGTAGTTGGTGTAAGCATTTGAGCTGTTTGCCGATCAAGACTGGGGGGTCGGATTGGTGCTCGATTGGGAATTTGCAGTTTAGTAATACGACTAGTAAGGCTTGACAGGACTTTGATGCGAGAAATCTAAGCTTCCTTCCCCAGCCAACGAATAGGCGACGGCCAGGATACTTGGAGAACGCGACGCCTGCTGGACCAACGGAGCGTTCGTCGTCTTTTGTCTTTGGCTTTTACTCCACCACGACACCTGCCCTTCTTTCTTGGATGTTGGTCATTTGACCTTAGCTTTATGGCATGTAGAATCAGCGCCATGAGACACAGTCATGGCCATCCAGTGGAATGAAGGAATGAAGTTTTGTTTTGAACCGAAAGGCTTCTTTGGGATCTATCTGGTGGTGCGATCGTACAAGCAAAAAATCGTATTGGTCTGGAATCGTGTGATAGATGGTCTGATTATCCCACTCTAGCTTTGAGAATGATTGATGAGAAGTGCTCTAGATATGGGCGACGCACCTTTCGAGCTCATGCGTCTGTTGGTACCCGTTATACATTACCTTTCAACTTCAAAATTGAATGTTACTACTGAGTGTCTAGATACATGAGGCTGGAAACGGCCTATCGACGCTTCGAAGGTTTCTTCTATACTGTCGTGGTAGTCCTTGTTCGGTTACCTCATCGCTGCAACACACTCCACTGAAAACAGATATATGAGCATCGACGACAGGCGATGCCACATTGACCGACACCTGTGCAATCGGCTGAGCGTTAGTCGACCTCCGAGTAGAAGTGTGACGATCGAGCTGCTGCGGATGATCGCTCATCGTGGAACTTGATCATACCACTCGTGCATGAGTGCACTGCGCAACAAGGCTGAGTCACTTGGCACCGCATGCTTACTAGGTCGGAGCTTGACCACGTATATCTTCAGCTGAAGCACCCTCGTCCAGGTAGTAGTTTTTTGAAAGACTGCTCAGAGGAGCTGTACAACGAACGGTTTGCGAACACGAAGACATGGACTCATCACAGCAACAGTTTGACCAAGCCTTCTCCAGGATCAATATTGGAGACCAAGCTAGGGCACAACTGGGAAACGTGTATAACATCAATCAGCCTGCTTTCCGTCTGTCTTTCACATTGCGAAGATTACAACACTTCAGCTGACGAAAGTTGTGTCAGGTCGCCCAGAGACTCCACCAGATCCTCTCTCGACTGTGCCCTTCCGTCGCGATCCAGACTTTGTCGACCGCGGCGCTCTCCTCAGCCACATTAAGCAAAAGCTTAGTGTCCCTGCTGCCAGGGTCGCGCTTGTAGGGTTCGGCGGTGTAGGGTAAGGAACCATCACGGTCAAGTGACTTGTTCTTGCATGGTTGACTCGGACACAGAAAGTCGCAGCTCGCAATCGAGTGGGCTTATCGGAAAATAGACGAGTCGCCCAACACGTGGGTACTATGGATATACGCAAGCAGCGCAGCACGTTTCGAGCAAAGCATACGTGATAATCTGGATCGGCTGAAGGTTCCTAGCAGAAGTGATCCTCAGGCCAATGTGTTCAAGCTCTTGCGGGACTGGCTTTGCGATGCAACAAAAGGAAGGTGGCTGGTCATAATCGACAATGCCGACGATGTGAGCTTCCTCCTCGAGCCGCCGCCTGTGCCAGGCCAAGTAGAGGACACTCGGGATTTTAGCTCAAGAGAAAGGCGACTTGACTATGTGCCTACACGCAGCCATGGATCTTTGTTGATCACATCAAGAAGCCGGGCTACAGCACTGAAAATGGTCGAACAGAACGATGTCATCGACGTCGGGCCTATGGAGGAAGAACACGCGCTGGCACTGCTAACGAAAAAGCTAGAAGAGTTGAAAGACCAAGAAGAGCTCGTCAAACTCGCCATCGAATTGGAATGCATGCCCCTCGCAATAGTGCAAGCAGCCTCATATATCAGACAAAGGGCGCCACGATGTACGGTGCAACAGTATATCGACAGGCTGGCAAAGAACGGCAGGTTAAGATCAAGTCTCCTAGACAGAGACGAGGGGGACTTGCGGCGGGATAGGGAAGCAAGAAATTCGATCATCTTGACCTGGGAGATATCCTTCGAGCACATCCGTACGATCAGACGTTCTGCCGCCGATCTTTTGTCTCTGATGAGCTTCTTTGACCGCGAAGCGATCCAAGCGAATCTTTTGGGGAAAAGTTCGTCCTACCAGGAAGCAGTCAGCTGCAGTAGCGCTGCCGCGGATATGGACAACAGAAAATGCCTCCCATTGACGGATAGCACGTGCTCGAGCGATGTTTCCACCAGCATGTCGGACACAGAGGATGAAAAATTCGAAGACGACCTCAAAACACTTAGGGACTTCTCATTCGTCTCGGTCACCATCGAAGCAGACGTCTTCGAGATGCACAGGCTAGTACAGCTCGCAACTCAGCGGTGGCTTAAAGCCAACGATTCGTTCGAACGTTGGGGTCTGCAGTTCATGAGCAATCTTGACAATGCTTTTCCTGAGAGCCGATTTGAGGGCTGGACGGAATGCCAATTGCTATTTCCACATGCAGTCGCAGCACTTGAAACAAGGCTCGTTGGAGAGGAGGCGATTTTGAGACAAGCTTCTGTACTGCTTCAGAGCGGAGATTTCGCGATAGATAAAGGCGCTTATGCCGAGGCTGAGAAGATGGAAGCGAGATCTGCAACCCTCCGAAAGCGAGTGCTCGGCGATGAGCATCCAGATACGATAATGAGTAGCACAAATCTGGCAGTCGCGTATCAATTCCTAGGGAGGTACGTCGAGGCCGAGGCATTACAGGTGAATGACTTAGCGTTAAGCAAGCTGACGTTTGGCGATGATCATGAGATAACGAAAAAAATCGAAAGGGCTCTCGCCTCGACGTATCAAGACCTAGGGAGGTATCAAGAGGCTGAAAAGCTAGGATTGGATGCGCTAGAGTGGAGCAAGCAAGCGTTTGGCGAGGAGCATTTAATCACAATGCGTGCCAAGAACGGCCTCGCTGTAACTTACGTTAGCTTAGGCACATATAAGGAGGCCGAGGAGCTGTGTTTAGAGGTTTTAGCATGGAGGAAACGGTTCCTTGGTGATGGACACCCAGCGACAAGAGCGAGTAAGAATAATCTCGCTGTGGTGTACAGGAAGCTAGGAAGGTGCGAGGAGGCCGAAGAACTTATTTTAGAGACGTTAAAGTGGGGAAAACAGGTACTCGGCGACGAGCATCCGGACATCTTAAAAGGTAAGGGTAATCTTGCCGCGGTATATACGGACCTAGGGAGATTCAGAGAGGCTCAGGAGCTAGAGTTAGAGGTGGTAGAGTGCAAGGAACGAGTGCTCGGTAACGAACATCCAGACACGATGTTGAGTAGGAATAATCTTGCTTTGACATATGCAGATCTAGGAAGGTTGCAGGAATCTCAGGAGCTAATTTTACAGGTGTTGGAGGGCAGGCATCGGGTGCTCGGCGACAAGCATCCGGACACGATGTCAAGCATGGCTGATCTTGCGCATGCTCATTGGGATCTCGAGCAGAAAGACGTTGCACTCGATCTCATGATGCAAGCCGCCAGGTTGTCATCAAACGTCCTTGGTGACAACCATCCTCAGAGTGTCGACCGCCGCGCATGGGTTGCAGAGTGGAGCGAGATGTACGACAAGGAGGATGGCAACGATGACAGGCAAAGTGAAATTACATCACGTGATGATTGAGTTTGAATTGGGACCAATCATTACTTCTTGGAAGTTAGAGCGTCTTCAGCTTTCAGTAGAGTGATGGTACATCTTTGACACGAACTAAGTTTGTCAAATTCCCACAGTGATGAATGGAAATCTTTCACAAATCCACCCACCATTCCAAATATACACCCGGATTCGAACCAATGATAGATCCGGTTGTCCTGTGAAACACAGAAGCGACTTACTAGATCTCGAGTGTGTATCTCAATTATGTTACTGAGCCGGCCCAATTGAAATGCCAGGTGAGCGTCGACGATCCCTAAGACGTGAACGTCGACTCTCAAGACGTGAAAGAACCATATACAGTTCTAGCTCAGATGCCTGCACATTATACTGTACATTAGATGTCTTGCAAAGCATCTTACTTGAGAACTTCCTTGACCTACTCTTGAGATGAGTCCGAGAAAGACAGATCTGGTCAATGCGTGGAGGGTATGTCTCTAGACATTGGATGGATGAACATGGCATACTATTATGCCCGCGGAGAGGCCGTACACAGATTCGACTGTATGTGCCGGACAAGAGTCCCACATCCTTGAACAGTGGACGTAGATGGCATCCCACCCCAGTGAGGGCTGTATTGGAAACTAAACATGTATATATACAGCAGATTCTCAAAAGGCTGTGTGGGTACCACATCTGTAACGACATCACTAACGGTCAAGACGTATGTCTCACGCAGACGTTAATGCATTGCCGGCATCACCTCAAGGGTACACGCCTTGGGTTTGAGAGCTACGACGGTTGGGATCAGCACTCAAAGCATCTGGGGTCATGCGCAGACATATGTGCTATTACTGTACACGGGCCAGACAGGAACTATGTATGTATGACGATGTGATTTCGTGATAGACAAATGGCATCGAGAGCAAGCTCATTGCTGGAGATGAAAGGCATACTATGTAGGGTCAAGGGAAACTTCCGAGATGTTGCCTGGAATTGAAAACTTGTGTGCTGGCACATGTACGTGTCTCCCACTTCCTTCTGGACAGTCAAGGCGCAACTCGTGCTTCTCAGCGGCTATCATCCGATGACTCTGCTACGGAAAATTGGCAGATGATTTTGCGACTTGGAAATGGCATCACTTGGAGCTGTTCGCGTCGCGCTTTCGAACATGTCCGTGGTGGCAGGTGGAGAACGTTCGCGTGTATGCATGCATGTCTCGCTTGAGGGACTTTCCCTAATCGCCATCGCCATACATTCGCAATCAGATACATGTAGATCCAAGGTCACAACTTCAGACTTGCGGCTCTGCCAACTTTACGGCTTGCTTGCCGATTGCCCGTATGATAATACTTCCGGCGCCAGGAATCCTTCCAAGGATTAGCCAAGGTCCCTTTCGGCCTTTGCGCCATGCGCCTCTCCGAGGCCAGGCTTGGGAGTCTCACCACTTGGATCTAACCTATAACTGCCTGTCCGATGCAAAGAAGCGAAGGGCGGTGGGTTAAAGTGGAGGCTGTCTCGCAAAGCGGCTGTTAATTATCGTGCTTGTCTCCGTCACGAGGTCTTGGTGCCTTGTCACGACCTTGACGTTACCTTGTTTTCAGCTAC
The DNA here is from genome assembly GCA_030463185.1 of Cladosporium sp. BF-F. NCBI lineage: Eukaryota > Fungi > Ascomycota > Dothideomycetes > Cladosporiales > Cladosporiaceae > Cladosporium > Cladosporium sp. BF-F. Next base: position 1,804,592 of record JAMRMS010000003.1, on the reverse strand, counting down.
ACTTATTATCTCCCTCCTGGCAAGTCTCGCTGCCGTGGTAGTATCGAGCCTACCTAGCCTCTTTGCTCATTCCAACCACGGTAGACTTTTATCATATAGGACTCTCCAAAGAACATCTGAAGCGGATCTGCCTCTGCCGTCGAGAACACAGTACCTGCCAACACCGCCACGTCACCGCCACTCTTCCAGGACTCCCACCGCCACAAACAACCCAAACAAACAAACAAACATGACGCGCATATACTCAATACCAGATAACAGTACGCCATCAACCCTCCCAACAACAAACCCACATCCCACTGACCACTCATGTAACCACAGCCCTCTCCCTCCGCTCCTCCTCCACAGCCAGCATGCTCCCCAAACCCCGCCGCGCAGCCCTGCCCTCTCGCTCATCAGGCTGGGACACCCCGCGGATCTCGCAACAGCAGCGCATAGTCATGCAGCGCTTCGACAAACAGGCGAAGCACGGCAGGATGATGCAGAGGCTGTTTGGGCATAGGCTTGTGCCTGGGTTTTTGAGATAGATGTCTGGTGGGAGGTATTTTCCGAAATGAACTGAGGCAAGGGGTCATGGGTTTTGTGTGTTGTCGGAGTTCTGAAGACTGATGAGTTATGATGAGACGTCCTTGCTTTTTCTTTCATGATTTTTACGAACGAGAATGGGAAGATGGGGAAGATGCATGTAGCTGGGTGCTTTGCCTCGGGATGAGGTTGATCACGAACGAAGAATCAGACGAGAGAAGAGGAGATAGTTGGAAAGCCACGATTACCATGGCGCTTTTTATCATTATCACTTCCACATCGCCTTACTCTTCACGCAGACGGCTTCTGGCTCGAGAGTTGCCTTGGTTATCTTGCGCGCCCTGTCCGGCTTTACCCTCATAGCCACCGTCTTGCACGAAGAAATCAGCCTCGTCGATGATATCGTACAGAATGTCTTCCGCGACTTGCTCCTTATACCTCTCGCCAATAGGTCTGCACTCCTTACCCGGCCTCCATCCTTGACGTCCTCGCTGCTCGGCAGCGCTTGGTGCATCACGCATCTCGACATCCTGAGTCGAGTCATGGTGTTGTGTGACTGGTACAGAAGTCTTGGTGCTTCGCAGATGTGCAGGTGGCGCCCAGAAGCCATCCTTGCCGTCACCGAAATTGATCTCTGCTGTACCGCCGAAGAAGCATGAGATGGCGGGGAAGTAGCCTGTCATCGCGTCATCAAAGCTACCCTCGCGCGCTCCTTGTTGTTTACTAGGCTGGCTGGCGGGTGGGAGGAAGGCGAGTAGATTTTCAAACGCGGTGCCAATGAGCTTGCCGTTCTTGTAGACTCTGATGGCGGAGTGTGGTAGTGTGCGCAAAGGTGCATGCTCATGATTTGCGTTGGGAGCTTGTCGGATGGTGTCCTTTCCTGAGCCTGCTGATGCTCCAGGTTGAGAGGCCAGAGTGGTGAGATTGGTCGTGCGATCTGAGTAGACTTCCATAGGTCGTGTGGAGACGTGGTCGAGAATCTCGAAGTACGAGTTGCCTTTGTAAGCGACAGGAATGCGGTCACGAACGACATCTGGCACTTGCTCGTCTGGTCCAGGGATGGGCGGAGCGTTTGACTCTGTGAAACCGTCGCCGATATCGACGGCAGGATTATACACGCCGGTCACGATTTTTTGCTGGAGTGAAAGAGACGGCAGTTGAATCTCCATACCGATGATATCGCCCTCTTTAACATGCTGATCCTCAGGTGCAAGTGTGATAGGCGTTGGAGCCGCGCCCATTGCTTTGCTCTTATTCTTGCCTTTCTTGATCGGCTGGAAGAACTTGCCTGGTCGAGACCGGTGCATGGTTTCAAAGCGCATGTCAGTGATACCGTAGCTGTAGCCATCGAAACCTACAGGTGCATCCAGCGGTGCCTCTCTTCTCGCCCAGCCAAATCGCACAAACGGCTGCGGTCCCTCGGCAGTCGGATCCGGACCTCCTGGTGGCACGCCTCTTCGGACCTTGAGCTCGTAATATAGGGTTCCCTCTCGAGCGCACACATTCGCTCGTACCATACGCCAGCCCTTTTCATTGCTCGTCGTGAGCGCATTGGTGGTGAAGTGCATCCAGCGATCAGCATCTTCGAAGCTCAGGCGGGAACCATGAGGTGCAGGGCTTGTGCTGCGGTAGTACTGCTTATGTGTGAAGAGCGGGTCGGCGATCGCGCGCTGGTATCTATATCCACGTTTATTCTCGGCCAGATCGATGGGCTTGTATAGCTGCCTCTCCTCTCCAGGCACCCAGAACTGATTGGGCTCGTGCTCAGCCATCATGTCATCCTTTGGCGCCTCGAAGTCCTGAGCTTTGGGAGGAGGGATGTTGAAGCGTTGTGGAGAAGGGTAGGCATGGAGTTGGTTTGCCTTGCGCTTACCCAACGTCGACGAGGAGTTTGTGCTTGATGGCGCTTTTGAGGCAGTCGGAGCAGCAGATTCACGCTTCTTAAGCGAGTCTTTCTTCTCACGCTGCTCGCGCTGAATCGGTGGAGGCACTGGTGTCTTCGACAAAGGTCTTGAGGGCGCAGGGACAGGTACTGGTGCTGGGGTGGGCGCTTTTGCTGGTTGTTCGACTGCTTGCGCCAATGGAGCATCGCTGGCCGAAATGGTTTCTGGCGCAGGTTTAGGAGGTTGCGGTTCTAGCTGAGTAGCAGGAAGAGACTGAGCCTCCGCTTCTTGTATACCTTCCTCCATCGTCACCGCGAAAAATATTTGCTTGATAATTCTGGTGTAATCGTAATTCCAGTACTCTTTTCCTAACCGCTAGCAAGCATCCAAATCGGTCGCGCGTCGCTTGACGTCGCGTGTTCCGAGAGCTGAAGCGGGATGAACCCTGATAACAGCCCGCGCCCGATAACAAACCCAAAGTGTGGGCAAAATTTAGTGACAACTGAGGGTCTGCGACCTTGATTGTTCCAGACGACGATCTCGCCCATACACATCACATACACACAAAATGCCGAAAGCCTCACGGACCCCTTCAGCTGCCCAGCAGCGCCGCCACAATCCGCTCAGCGAGGAATATGCGCCTAGCGAGCTGAAGCAAAAGACGAACAAGAAGAAAAAGTCCGAGGATGCGCAGAACAAAGAGGAAGGATTCGTCAACTCCAAGGCGTCGCGCAACATTCTCCAACTAGGCCAGGACCTCGCAGCAGAAGACGAGGCCGAGCAAGAGGCCAGCCGACCCGCGCAGCCTAACCCGGCATTTGCTTTCGAGAGCAGATTCCCTCTGGAAGGCGAGGACGACGAGGAAGATGGAGGAGCGGAAGTTGGGGAATACGATGACGAGGAGGCATGGGGATCAGACGACGAGATTGTAGAGGAGGTGGAAATCGACCCAGAGGACCTTGCTGCATGGGAGAAATTCAACCCTTCATTCGACCCTTCATCACTTCTGGACCCAAGCAACGACTCTCAAGCAGCCGGACCTGGAACCAACCTTGCCGACCTTATTTTGGAGAAAATTGCAGCACACGAAGCAGGCGCTCAACCGACAGACCCTCGCGATATTCAAGGCGGCGGAGACCCAGACGACGCTGTTGAGCTGCCAGCCAAGGTCGTGGAAGTCTACACACAGATTGGCATGCTTCTGTCACGCTACAAGTCTGGAAAGCTGCCCAAACCCTTCAAGATCCTGCCCACATTGCCTCAATGGGACATCCTACTCAGCATCACCCGTCCGGACAGCTGGACAGCCAACGCCACATACGAAGCCACCAAGCTATTCATTTCCTCCCGCCCTGCGCTCGCACAAGCTTTCTGTTGCGACGTGCTCCTTCCCAAAGTGCGCGAGGACATTCGCGAGACCAAGAAACTCAACGTGCACCTCTACAAAGCTCTCAAGAAGGCCCTCTACAAGCCCGCCGCGTTCTTCCGCGGTCTGCTTTTCCCTTTGGTTGGTAGCGGACTATGCACACTTCGCGAAGCACAGATCGTCGGCTCAGTGCTTGCAAAGGTCAGCATTCCTGTACTGCACTCTGCTACCGCTCTATACAGACTGTGCGAGATGGGCGCCGAGCAGATGATGTCGGACGTCGAGAGTGCAGGCGCGTGCAACATCTTCATTCGCACACTGCTGGAGAAGAAGTACGCTCTGCCCTACCGCGTCATCGACGCCCTGGTCTTCCACTTTTTGCGCTTCCGCGCTGTGCAAGAAGACGTTGCGATGGGTGGCTCCGCAAACTACAGCAGGAAGGGCGCAGCAGTGCAAGGTCTGCCTGTGCTGTGGCACCAGTCTTTGCTGGCTTTCGCGCAGAGGTACAAGAATGAAATCACCGAGGATCAGAGAGAGGCGCTGCTTGACCTGCTCATCGCGAAGGGACACAAGCAGATTGGACCTGAGGTACGGAGAGAACTGCTCGAGGGCAGGGGTAGGGGTACGATGATTGAGCCTGAAGCCGGAGGCGCGGTGGGTGGCGATGATACCATGATGGACATGTGAAGAGAAAGCAAAATTTGGGACAGTCTTCTAGTTTAATGATATCGTTTCAGCGCCCACTTCTTGTTGCGAGGCATCTCATTTCATTCCATTCCACTCAAGGGCTCTAGCAATACAGATACAAATCACTGACT